>JACJUY010000936.1:157398-177249 GCA_014220935.1 Platorchestia sp. MABIK
TGAATTCATATAAGTTTATGAAACAGGAAACGAATAAAGGAGGGAATAACAAATAAGTTACAAATGATATGATAAAATGGGCTTTTAATTGAAACTCTAGAATCTAAATACTCAGCCATGTTTAAAGACATGAAAAATGTAACATACGAAAAATTTCAAGGCATGTATGCATTAGAAACATAGCAAATTGCGTTTATCAACGATTGATAACTCGTAAGCAGTAGAAAATATCTTGGCAACTTGAACTTGGAAAAAAACTTAGAAAATCTGCTTGTGTGAATCAACTAATTCAGAATGTAGCCTATGGACGAACTCTAATTATGTATCGTTAATCAATCAAATTTTAACTTAAAGGTTCGTTGAGTTTCGCGAGGTCGTTTGAGAAAAAAAACCCGTAATCCAGTATTGGTACCTGGCACACAACACAACAGCTGGTACACAACAGCTGGTGCAGCCACAACAGCTGGTACACAACAGCTGGTGCAGCCCAACAGCTGGTACACAACAGCTGGTGCAGCCATAACAGCTGCTACACAACAGCTGGTGCAGCCATAACAGCTGGTACACCCCAGCTGGTGCAGCCACAACAGCTGGTACACAACAGCTGGTGAAGCCCCAACAGCTGGTGCACAACAGCTGGTGCAGTCACAACAGCTAGTCTCTCAAGTGCTGGCTCTCACAGAGGGCAACGACACAGGGAACCCTCTAAAAATTGGGCCTCTTGTAACATTAGAGGCGTTAATTTCTCGCCTTGTAACACTAGAGGTGTTCATTTTAGGTCTCGTACCGACCACTACAGGTGTTAGTTTGAGGTCACGCTGCCCCTAGTTACACGCGTCAGCTGCCAGCTTTTGGTGTCAAATACTCACGTGAGCTGTGTTGTATCATTTGTGATTTTGAAATTTTTTAGAATTAATCTTACACAATAAAACTTGACTTCTTTATGAACACCTCTAATACGATAAATTTCATGTTAGGTGGTCAAGTGAGTTATAATGTACGAATGTCATTAGTGATTCTATGTTTTCCGGAATTATTCTTGCAAAATTAAACCTGACTTTCTTTATGAACACTTATAACGCCTCAATTCCCATGTTAGGTGTTCAAGTGAAAATAAATCTTCACCCTCTGAAAATAAATCTTCACCCACTGCATAACATCCAAATATACATCATCTCACAGGAAGTTTGTTCCCTTATTTGCTCACTGAGGTCCACAGGCTCACTCTTTGATTCATTCGAAAAATCTTCTCAGCGCTCAACAGTTGGAATAATTCATCTAAAATTAAATCCGCATTGATGCGTCTGATTCTTAAAATGAAAAGTAAGGCGAAAATCGCTGTACAAATGGTCCATTTATTAATACAAATAGTTAAGTCTAAATGAATAAAATTGAACGTTTCGAACTAAACAGTTCATCCTCTGCAAAAGAAAAATTATTCTGCGACAAAACAAAAACGAATATGAATAAACTAAAACTACACTATACAAAAGAATACTACAACAAAGACAAAAAATGGTAGATCTAAAACTAAGAAAAAACTAAAAACTAAAAACTAAAACAATTAACTCCTAAACCAATGATCACGTATTTGCTATGAAAAGAGGAAACGCACTTTGAGTATCATTAAGAGGGGGTTTGAGCTTAAAGATGTATAGCGACTCAAGGATGCGCAAATCAATCATGTGAGGGGCACCTGCCTTTTCCGCTTTAGGGATAAGCTGCCCCCTGCTATGTGCTCCTCTGTGATTTACCAGTTTAGTTGTTCACGTTGTGAATCACTGTACATAGGTTCCACCTGTCGTACTCTTATGTCCAGAGTAGCTGAGCACGCTGGGCGCAGCTGTAGAACCGGTCGTCCTCTTGGTTCCCCTCCACTGTCTTCTGTTCGATCCCATGCTGAAAACTGTATCGTCCCTGTTTCCGTAAATCATTTTAAAATCCTTGCAGGTGCCCCTCACATGATTGATTTGCGCATCCTTGAGTCGCTATACATCTTTAAGCTCAAACCCCCTCTTAATGATACTCAAAGTGCGTTTCCTCTTTTCATAGCAAATACGTGATCATTGGTTTAGGACTTAATTGTTTTAGTTTTTAGTTTTTGTTTTTAATATTTTTTTAGTTTTAGAACTACCATTTTCTGCCTTTGTTGTAGTATTCTTTTGTATAGTGTAGTTTTTTTTATTCATGTTTGTTTTTGTTTTGTCGCGGAATTATTTTTCTTTTGCTGAGGATGAACTGTTTAGTTCGAAACGTTCAATTTTATTCATTTAGACTTTACTATTTGTATTAATAAAATGACCATTTGTACAGCGATTTTCGCCTTACTTTTCATTTTTTGGAATAATTCATTGCACTCTCACAGCAAATAACATCTTGTCGGACAATTCAGTTCTTTCCTCATTGTGATGTCAATGACAACTAAGCGCCAGTGCCAGTCTAAAGATGGTAGTTGTTATAACGAAACATTTACGACAAAATTATACGTTGTAAATGATCAGGCATTTTCACACAAATTATTCTAAAATCGCTGTCTTGCGGGGCACATTTTTAGAGTAGGCCGTAGTTGGAAAGTTCACGCATTCATTCGACGCGAATCATAAGTCATTATTTTATTTCTGTTATGCTACAGACGCATAAGTGCGACCCCTATTCTTGTGCTGATGCTCTGTGAACCAGTAACCAAAAGTAGCTGAGGAACTACCTTGAGAATTGTGACGCTGGTAGAGATTTTTACCTCTCTATTGAAATAGAAAGTGATTCAGAGCATGAGATGTTAAGGGAACAAACAGTGTGAGGGCGCGATGGATAATGACGACAAGATCTCTATTTTGCGTCTTGTGCGTACTGCTTGCTCTGCATTTCCCGCCTTGTGCGTACTGCTTGCTCTACATTTCAATAAAATTCAATACAGAACTCACCAAAATTACCATACTTTAGAGCCTACGATTCAGAAACCCCTTGTGACATCAATTCTCAAACTCTGAATTACACCTGAGGTACAAATTTGCTTGAGTTGACATGTTTGTTAGTTTGTATTCGTGCATCAAAGAAGTGTCGGAAGCCCAAATAATTCACAAGAAATCTTCTTAGTCTGCGTTGCGGGAGAGTATAATATTTGCACTCAGTTTTTCACCAAGCATGTCCTCCTTAATTGTCTCCGGCTCACTCCTTTCAGAATGTACACATTATTTATTGTCCATTATTTATAGCACATAGCATTATTATTATTTACAGCTTTTGTGATGGCATATTATTTTTGGCATGTGTGAATAATAAAAGTTAATTTTAAATTACCGTTATTTCAGTCCTACCTTCCTTCAACACGCAAAGTCATTCAAGCCAATCCGATACTTTCCAACATCAAAGATTACTATTGTGCAGTTTTTGAACTGATGTCGTGGTGCTAGAGTATGTTGAGTCTATGAAAACGCTCTTCTTCAGGGTCTCAAGATTTTTTAACAGATTTTCTAAGTTTTTCAAAGCTTGCGCAAAGTAATAGAAAACAAATAATCCGTTTTTTTTCGGCTTGTTGAATTATCGACAAAGTTAGAATGAATATTAAGGTGTCATCACATATCACCCATCACCACCACCACCACCACCACTAGCACCCCCAACCCCAACACATCACTACTACAACAACACACCACCACCACCGCCACACATCACCACCATCCCCACATATCACCATCACGCAACAAACCACCACCACCACACACCACCACCACCACACATCACCACCACCACACCAGGGAGTGCTCGGCGCCAGCAGCTGCTGAAGGTTTCAGCCTCACGCTTCCTATGAATGCCACTCAGTGACATTAGCCACTCACCCCTCATATGACCACTCACAACTCCCATGACCACTTTTCCTTTGCCACTCACATGACCACTCACCCCTCACCACTCACATGACCACTCACCCCTCACCACTCACATGACCACTCACCCCTCACCAGTCACATGGACACTCGCAATTCACCACTCAGAACTACTCTTTTTTCCCACTCATTTATTTACTCACTTGCTTGCTCACTTATTCATAAATTCGTTATTAGCACACCCACTTGTTTACTATCACACACTCGTGTTTACTCATACACTCGCCAGTTTGCTTACACACCCACTTTATTACTTACTCATCCTCTTGTTTATTCACACATCCACTTGTATACTTACTCATCCTTTATGTTTACTTCTTCACTTATTCACCTATTTGCTTACTTAATCTGTCGCTTATTTACTAACGTACTTATTCACTTACTGACATATTTATTTTTACTCACACACCCGCTTGTTCACTAACTCAAGCACTTGTGTATTTACTCACACACTTACTAGTTTACTTACCCACCCATTTGATCAGTTATCTACCTCCTTGTCCACTTGCACATTCACTGGTTCACCTTTCAGCATCTTACCCACGTAGGCAACTATTTATACACCAACTTCCCTCCTTGTTTACTTACTCATCCACTTCCTTGGGTATTTACCTCCTTTCTTCTTTACTCACTCATAAGTTTGCTAATTCACTAATTTGCTCGTATCTTCTACCACTCGCTTATCTTCTCTTTCATATGTTTATACCTTCAACTAAGTATTTATGCCAGTTTGCTTACCTACTTGCAAATCCACTTATTAACTGAGTGCTGTTTTTCTTTTTTGATGTAGTTACATTGTTTAACTATGCATTCATCTAATTTTCATTCAATCATCATTGACTCATTCACTCATTTCAATCACACTAACCCGCATCGCACTCTCTTGAACCTCACTCTTTGATTCATTCGAAAAATGTTCTCAACGCTCAACAGTTGAAATAATTCATTGAACTCTCACAGAAAAAAACATCTTGTCTAACAATTCTCTTTCTCTCACAAAAATAACTTCCTGTCTAATAATTCAATGCACTCTCAAATAAAATAAAGACCTTTCTAATAATATAATACTCTCTCACAGAAAATTAAGTATTATCTACGAATTCATTGCACTCTCACAGAAAATACCATCCTGTCTAATAATTCACTACTCTCTCCCAGAAAATAACTTCCTGTCTAGTTTTTCAAATACAAATTTCGAAAATCTAAATAATCGATGGAAGGCACATTCACTATCTCTATGGTATGTTACCCATTATCTGTGAAGTTTTTATTAGTCGAAATAATGCAGAACAGTTTCACCCCACACCAAAAACTGACGATTTAACAAATCAACATTGAACATAATGTAGTAATGCTCTAACTTTTAATGGAAGCTTTGGCAAATAAAAACCTTTTCCTGATTACCTCGTAAATGGGATTGTGAATACGCTTTACGAAATTGTTGCGGCGTATCATTTTTAGTGTTAATATAAAATGTTGAAATATTTAGCTTCCGTACGAGTTAAGTTTCTAAGCCAAAGACAGTCTAAATGATACCGCTTCTCTGTTCGCTTCTCTGTTCTGTTAATTTTCGAAATTTTGAATAAGAAAATAGTTCATTAACATTATTTGTACACAGTGTAATTCAAAGTAATAAGCTTTGAAGGTGTCATTTGTACGACAAAACAGTTTTCAGTGTGTAAGTCATGCGTTTCAAAACCATAAAAAATGACAGGGAGAAAATACAGTGAAAATTACCTTGTTAAGAAAATTCGCGCTGAAGAGATTTTCTACGAGCTGCAGAAGTTAAGAAGTTCTCTGATGTATTGTAACCTCAAAACGGAATCCGGCACACTGCAATTGGATGTCAAGTGATGTCAAGAGAACAGAATTTCTCAAGTCAAATCGTTTTCTTTTTCAGTATTCCCTTTGTTAGACTTTGATTTTTTTTGCCACCAGTGTTTTGAGGATAGCGTCCAGTAACTGATTTCTTTTGCAGAGTTTCCAGTATCTGAATGCGACATGGAATTTTCAAGCGTAATTTTTTAGTCGCAATTTTCAGGAACCGCAATTTACTCGATCTTTCCATCATTCAAATATTTGAGTTTTAACATTCTAATGTGGTTGGGGGTTGTGATGATCTAATTCGTTCAGAATTTCCAGCACCCGAGTTTAACTCCAAGTTTTCAGCGTCGGCTGAGACATCGAAGTACGGAGTTTTTTATGGTAACTTTCGTTTAATTTACTTTTTTGTTTCCATATTACACAGTTGCAGATGTGAGGAAGGAAGGTCAAATGAGATTTGGTATGGTAGGTTGTACAGGTTTCGAGTGAGCATAATAACACATTTTCTTAATATTCAGGTGTTAATATTCTTAAATGATGCTTCAAGTCAGCAGTGAGAGGTTAAAATTTAAATGTTAATGTATTCAAGTCAAGATAAATTTGACGAAATCAGAATTCAAAATGCTTTTTAAACTATGTGTCAGTTCCCAGGACTGATCAAATCGTAAATTATTATTATTGAATATAGCCCATGAATTTGAACACTTTGCTCAAATTCTCTCCATAGTTGCCAGAATATCTTTTAAACGCGATAACTAGATCTCAGATATTCACGTCAGTTTGCGAAAAAATCACACTTCTACCTCAAAATACATAAAAATGCGCAAACCAGAGCTCAGAGTTGGCGGAGCAAGGGGGATTGCGGAAGAAACTCAACCTACTGCATAGCTTAAATGTGAAACACCCGTGCGACTGAGGCTGGCGCCCAAGCAAAACAATATTGTGATACAAGCACAAGAGACTTGAACTGCGTGAGAGGGGAGCTGTGTGTGTGCTTGAGCATCTTCTGCCTTCAAGACATCGCTTCAGTTCACAGTCTGCTTGATGGGCTTCATTTGACAACGTGCTTGCTGTGCTAGGCAACTAACTCTGCCATCCGGTATCTCTCTTCATGCACTGCGCAATCTTACACGAACGAGAAGTCTATAGGAGAGAACGTAATGGTCCCTCGGTCAACAAGATCACAAGGACGGCGGCGTATATGTGTCTTCTAGGCGCCAAACTAAAAGAATTTTTCCTTCAAATAGGGCATCTCTTTAAAGATATGAGGTCACTCAGCGACGAGGTGTTGGAGTCTAGCAAGTAACACTGCATGGTCTAACAAAAATTTTGGTTGTTTTGTTAACCATAATTTACTCGTGAAGAGATATTTGTGACTGTTTATTAATTAAGGATTTAGAGACATTTTAAAGTTTTCAAAGACAGTGAAATTTTGAAAACTAAGTCTCCGATATAGAAGAAGGCGTCGTCAAAATGGCTCTCAAATTTGGGCACATGCTTGTCAAGGATTCCAATTGGGCAGCCAACGCGTTCCGCAGCACTTCATTTAATGTCCCCAATTTCCTTGATTCTATCCCCGCTGCGATTTGTGGTTTGTTTTAAAACATTTCCGAATTTTCGGAACATTTCGTAATTACAGTATAACATTATTAACCTGCCCATTCCCCAGATCTCTACTTACAATTTTTCATGTGCGTTTTTTCACTTTCGCATGCGCAAACAAAATCAGGCACTCGACAGAGCTAGGCACCATGAAATCGATGTCATACTAGAGCAAATTTTCGGGTGTGTTTCTGAGCATTGGTTCGAAGCTCAAACTGTGTCGGAGTGAAAATGTTCCACATATTAATGGGATTATTTTCAATACCTAAGATTTAATTTTTACAAATGTTTATGCTGTACTTGAATGGCACATTTATGCGATCTGATCAATAATCCAACTTGTGTATATCAAGCATTGTACCCTGTCTTTTATTTAGCAGAACTTGAGAATAATTTTTCTGTACAATGAAGTGTGAATAATAAACCATTTACCAAATAATTCCGCATTCATACTTCACTATAAGCATTGCGTAAATTTTTTTCCTAATTTTATCAAGTCTACAAAACCCAACTCGTACCGAGCGGTTTGAGCATAAATGGTTAGGACATGCTAATTGTTTTTACAGGTTTGAAGTACAATTCTTTTATCTTTAAAATTAAAAAAGAATGATCAGAGCACTACAACTTTTGTGTTTTCGGAAATCACTAAGCTTTTCAATGCTTGAGAAGTCACATTCTGTCACTAAACGTAAACAGTGCACGATCAAAAACCATTGCACCTGTCGCTGAGAATCATTTTACTATTTCACAATCATCGTCAAAAATTATTATTGACTTGAACAACTATTATCACACACACTGCAGATAAAGCTGTTCAACCACAACATTATAAAGCTTAAAATGTCTCAATTATTCATGTGTAGAACCTTCGTGATGTAACATTTTGCATCTATACATATAACCGCATTATCGCACAGCTGCACACTGCAGAGTAATACGCGGGCACACTGCAAACACAGCTGTGCAGGCTAAATATAACACAGCATTGCACAGCACTACACAGCCTCACAATACACAGCACTACACAGCCTCACAAAACACACTACATACACAGCAGTGCACCCTCCCTCATGTAGGCTTGTCCCCCCTGCAGACGAATGCTTTGTTGGAAGCGCCAGTCGAGTGATACAAGCACAAGTGCGTGTGTTTGCAAGCGGGTCTCAAGCAGTCGAGCAAAAAATTGTCTGGTTCTCACACCTGACTAGCCATGGTGACATTCAAGAAGGTTTTTGTTCGATGCGCGTTAGAGCGTCTCTGTAATACATGCTTTGCGTGGCTCTGATGTACAGGGGTTGGAAAAAGTGATGAAATCACCTTGGAAAATCCACAAAATCTATTTTAATTAATACGATGCAGGTCCGCCTTTTGAGGCAATTACTGCCTCAAATCTCCGAGGTATTGATTCATACAAATTGGAAATTGTTTCCAAAGGAATTTTAGCTCATTTTTCAGTTAAATCACTCTTCACTTCTCTTACCCAGTCTAACTTTTTCGCCGGAGCATGCATGTTTTTCGCCGCCCAAGTAATTTAATTACTTGGATGGCGAAAACATGCATGCAGGAGGCGAAAAAGTTAGACTGGGTAGAGTCGATGGCGGCGGAAATCGACTTCTTACTTGAATATCTGAAACCGACCATAAATGCTCAATAATATTGAGGTCTGGGGATTATGGTAGACAGATGATATGCTCAATTTCATTAAAATGTCCCTCATGCCAATGTGTTACAATTCTAAAAGTATGGATTGGGGCATTATCATCTTAAAATATGGTGTTCTCCTCCTGAAACAATGCTTGAAACACAGGATGAACTTGGTCACTCAAAATTCCTAAATAGTCTCGGTTATTAATTCTTCCATGAAGGGAAATCATTGACCGGCGGATTTCCAAGAAATAACACCCCATATCATCACAGAACTCCTGCCATGTTTTACGGTTAGGAGAAGGTAGTCTTGCTTAAAGGCTTCTTTCGGCTGTCTCCGAACGTACACTCGACCGTAGGCCGGAAATAAGGCAAACGAGAAAATCATGGTTTTCCACTGCTCAACAGACCAATTCTGGTGGTTTCCACACCACTCTAAACGCATCAAAACATTTTTCTTTGAGAGTAGAGTTTTCTAATTGCAGCTCTTCTGTACAATCCAATTTGTGCAGCTCCCGACGAACAGTTTTTGTGGAAACTGGGTTCTGTTGGTGTTCATTGAGGTCTGCAGTGATTTTAAGAGCCGTGGTCTTGCGACCCTCTTAACAATTCGATTTAGAGTCCGACGGTCTCTCTCAGGCAACTTTGACTTTCGGCCTGACCTGTGCTTTGCTGAGGACGATTTTCCTTCTTTTTCAAAGGCAGTCATCACTTCTGAGACAGTACCCTTTGAAATGTCAAGCATTCGGGCAGTTTTTGTTACAGTAGCACCTGTCATGCGAGCACGAATAATTTGGCCTTTTCTGGAAGTCAGAGATGTCTGCTATAGTTAACATGGTATAACCAAATTTTTCTTTTAGATGTTTGTGAAAAACAGCAAATTTAAATAAAATTATCATATAGCTTCAATAATTAACAACAACACATTAAAATACGTCAAGTTTTGAATGTTTATAACATGTTCAAAGGAAATGATTCCAAAATTTTAGGTGTTTCCATTACTTTGCCCAGCCCTGTGTGTAATATCATGGCGCTGTACTGTACTAATATAGTATTTCAGAGCCTTAGTGTTTGTACTGTATATGAGAATATTTGACAAACACCTATCAGATTCGGAGATTTTTTATGTACTTCTATACCGTACTAAAATATTTTTTGAGCCCCATGCGTACATCGATATTTAATGTACACCTTTCAAATGGTTTGCTCGCTATCGATGGCGTCGTGTTGCTTTCGTTAGCAGGAATGTTTTGAATTTAGGAGTCCATGATATTGCACTACTGTAGCGTGATAAAATATTCAGATGGAAAAATACAACATCTAGTTCAACTCTGAGCCTTGGTGCTTTTTAACTGCCGACGTAAGTGACGTGCTGGCCAATTTTTTCGCTGTATAAATTAGGCTCATTCGTCCATAGCATGTTTACCCACTTCTAGATAGATTAATTAATAATTCTCTGGGATAGCGTGGGTGGCTTAAAAAACTATCTTTCTTGCAGGCAATATATACTGCCAGTAGGGCGATTCGTTGATGCGGCAATATCCGGCGATTCGTTTCAATAATGAACGAATACTCCACAGATACAAAAACGTAATACGTACAGATGAAAAAAAGAACTACAGATACAAAAAAGAAATGCACATAGAAAAACGAAATGCAAATACAAAAAAGAAATGCGGATACAAAAACGACATGACGGTGCCAAAGCGAACGAACATTTTGATAATTTTCTGTAAAATTTGGAAGACGCCAACTGCACCAACAGCAGCCTGAATTGAGCTCTCTAACACCAGCTTTCTGAGAAATAATGGCCCAATTCTGCGAACGCAAATGTATGAATAGATGACAAAAATATCTCCCATGCGTGGTCGACGACGGTCATTTAACTTCGCACGTGGGACGAGGCACTGTGTCTTACTGCAATGTCACATTCGCCTCTTTCCCGTGTTAGTTTAGGCATCTTTTGTGTTACTGCAATGTTACATTCGCCTCTGTCCCGTGTTAGTTTAGGCATCTTTTGTGTTACTGCAATGTTACATTCGCCTCTGTCCCGTGTTAGTTTAGGCATCTTTTGTGTTACTGCAATGTTACATTCGTCTCTCGCTCTCTTGCGTTAGCTTGGTCACCCTTTGTATTGTACCGCAACTGCAATGTTATATTTTTCTCCATCTTGAGCTGTGTTCGTTTAGTGACCATTTCTATTTCTACCATGTCACTTGCTCCTCTCTTTTATTTTTGTTTAGTTGCTTTTGCATAAGTGCATTGTCACATTCTTTTCGGTCCTATGTTATTTTTATGTTATCTATGTTATTTCTTTGTATTGTTGTCGTGATACATTCTTCTCCTTTCTTTGTTTGCTACGTAATCTTTGTGCAACTGCAATGTTGCATTCTTTTGCGTTCCAAATTAATTTAGTCACTCTTTGTATAACTGCAACGCAACATTCTTTTTTATTTCACTTTAATGACACTTTGTATTATTTTAATGTCACAGTTTCCTCTCGTCCACGTCTCTGGTACATTTTTAGTTTAGTTCTATTTTATAAATTTGCAGACTCACTACATTTTCTTTCTTTTTTTAAGGTATTGCAAATTGTGTATTACTTCAAAGTTCCATTCACTTTTTTCATTTTGCTGTGCGTACACTACATATCAGTTTTGAAATCAGGGCTAGAGGCATATTGCGACTCTCGCTACATGTCGGCGAATACGTGTTTTCTTCAATATAACCCTGCATTTTCTACGGGGGAAATACAGTAGCTTAGGACATTAAAAAGGTATTGATCATTGACATCGGTAAATCGTTTATGGAACGTAAATAGAATTGCATCTTTATTGACCACTTTATGTTAATTGGATTTCGAAATTTCTGTTGGAAAAATCTTCAGAATTATTTTTAAATCTTTTGCGAAGTGTTTTCAGCGGGAAAATAGACAGCCTCTGTTCTTTTACATTTGAGAACATATTTCTATAGCGGAAGAGATGTAAATCACCTAATGTAATTGCGTTATTATTCTTCAGCAGACAACCAAAAGACAATATGTGGAACCATCGAACGGAAGTTTTAGATATTTTCTAAAATTTAAGTTTCAACCCCTTTCTAAGTTTACTCAGATTGTCGAAACCCTTATTTTTCAATGAATCCTAGTTTGCTACTTATGAAGCTACTAGATTGAGTCACTGCGTAATAACAGATCCTCGAGTTGAAGGTTTGCATCGAAAGCGGATGCATTTCTCCAATTGAAAAGAAAATGCAAAGACCTAATGTCTTCTTCAATAAAATATCATTCATCTGTATTATTATCATTAGATACGGTCACGATCATTTTTGGAATTACAAATGGAAGCACAATCTCTTTTGAACTGAATTGGTTGCGTTAGGACATATACGAGCAGCTATTTCTAGGATCACTTTTAACATTCTGAAAAACAAAAGGATTCTGTCTCACTGTCTCTAAGACAAAGGTTTTAATATTATCTTCAAGATACAATTATTTTGTTTTTTTGAGTCTCAGTTAGCATTGAAATTTTCAGGACAGAAGTCATCTTTCATTTTCCATGTATTGAAGAATGTGTGAATATTTGTTGAAGAAATGCTGCGTGGAAATGAATAGATGCTCACAACACTTAGGATATTCACTTTGTGAATAGATGATCACAAAGTGACACCCACAGCACTTAGGTCTATAAATGACACCCACACATCACTTAGGCCGTCCACTTAAACACACGCATTTGGCATGGTAATTGATGCATCAAGAAACGTGAACTCAGTAGCCGGGTTGACCACGACGAAAATATGAGCTACAAGATATAGGACACAGTCAGAACTAAGCACGACTATTTGAAAGCCACCAACCACATGCCTCCCGAGTGCTCTGCTGGGGGTCTAGCAGTCTGCATAGATCACAAGTGAGTCGGGCTAGAGAGATAGATCACAAGCTCAAGTTACTTGTACATCGTTCAGAAGTCGCTCCATTAGATAAGGTTCGCTGTTGCCCAAGGGTACGGCATAGGTTTTATTACTTGATGGGCCTGCATGTTAAGCTTCATTTAGGCGTATCAGTCATGGGCAATATCAGTCAAGGTTTCCTTTGTCATTGCCAATAATGAGTTTCTATTTATTACTTTTGGATAGATATTGTAGCACCGTTTGATTGTTTTTTTGTTAAAGTTGTACTGATAACAATTCTTTCCCATCTTCAATTTTCGTTGTGCTCGATGTGCATCGCTGTACATGGGTCCTACCTAACCAGCGCTCTATATATATATATATATAAATTCGAAGCAGTTATTTCAGTATTTTCGAATTTTCAATAAAAAGAAAGAACCAGGAAAATGGTATAAAACATCTTTCATTAAAATGTATTCTCGAGGCAGTAAAAGACTCGTAAAAAATGGACGTTTCGAGCCTTCGCTCATCATTAGCAATAAAAATTCGAACAAAAAGTCATCTGTAAAATACAAAAAGAAAACGACTTAAAAAAAATGTATGACATTAGTTATTGACTAGGGATAAAGGAATGAGCTAAGATGATTATTTAAAATGGGTTTCGTTTTAAAAATGAACAGAGACTCTAAATCCTCAATTCCATTTTTACGTCAATTTTTTCCGAGTCTTTTACCGCCTCGAGAATGCATTTTAATGAAAAATGTTTATACCATTTTCCTGGTTCTCTCTTTTTTATTATATATATATATATACTGTATATATATGATGCCTGCTGAGCGGACTGGTGAAATCATCTAACTGTTACTTTAATGCACTCATTTCCGCGTTACAGTTTCTAATGAGACCCGTGATTTATAGATAAATATTTATTTCGTCCAGCTTCTGAATGATCAATGCAAGGAAATTCTAAGAGGTTTAATGCACTCATTTAGGAATTTTTTTTTAATGAGACGCGTGATATATAATTGTTTATTCCGTTCGCGAATCTAAATGATTTATGTACGGAAATTTCGAGATGTAGATAAGTATGTCTCGCAGACACGCTCATCTTACACTTTCATGTATTTTAGTAATTATAAAGCTCTCAATATTGTTTTGTGTTGTATTTATGAGCCAAATGGAATGATTCACGCCACACACCATTACCTGAGGCTGGAAAGAACAATGCAGTATCCGCCATTTCCACTAACGTAGAAACACTTTAGC
Source organism: Platorchestia sp. MABIK (assembly GCA_014220935.1). Lineage (NCBI taxonomy): Eukaryota > Metazoa > Arthropoda > Malacostraca > Amphipoda > Talitridae > Platorchestia > Platorchestia sp. MABIK. Next base: position 171,507 of record JACJUY010000936.1, read on the forward strand.
TACACTAAAATTTTGTAGTATTTTTCAAATATGTCTAACAAACAACCAACTTATGGCGGTCCATTTGTTTTCTAGATATTTATTCGGCAAATATTAAAGAATTTTGCACTGAAATTTTTTTGTGAATTTTCAAATGAGAAAAAATGAATATCCCTAGCTTCGGGAAGTTTGTCAACATTTACCCCATTGGTTACTCGAAAAAAATCGAAAGCTTGACTTGATAAAACTTAATCGTTTTTTAACCCTAAACCTGCAACATCAAATCCAATCGTCCGCTGCTTGTTGTACTCACGAGTGGGTTAAAAAGCTCATGTCACTGAAATGCAGAATAAATACATGTGAAAAAACAGCTAACTGTTGAATATAGAGCACACTTTTGCAGTAATTTCTACATTCTCGTGCCTGGTGTGGAGTCTCAGTGTCCTGGATTTCTGAAAGGAGGCTTTAGAAATTTCGCTTTCAAATCGATGTTCTCTATGAACTAAAAGTGTAGCTAAACTTAATGCTCATGAAGATATGCACGAAATGTACGGAGAAATTGACTTAAAAATATTATAAAGATTATAACTTATAGCACATTGACCGCGACGTGGGCCGTCAGTGGCCCCGGAGGGTATTTTCATAATGCAGCTGACCGACCAGGATTCACAAACTCAATTTACATAAATACGAGATAGAAACTGAAAATATGACGATCCAGTTTATGTTTGCTATTCTGAAAATTACGTACTACAATTTACTTTAAATTTGAGTTGAATATTGAACCTCAGTTCAACCCATCGCAATCATCGTCTCAGAGAGCGAGTAGATGTTAAGAAATAATACTTTATTTTAGTTTCTAAATTTAAAAAAAAAATTATTGTAACAATTTTCTTCAATGAGCGTTCCGCGTGACAATTTTTAAAAGAAGAAATACAACACAAAATGAAAATAACCAAATTTCATAGTTTAATAATATGGGTCGGGAGAAATAAACTGATTTGTTTTTTAAATTGAATTGAGCAGTAAATAGCGGTTAACAACTATTTTAAACTAATTAGTACCTAGTAATGGCTTATTAATTTCTTAAAAATACATTCTAAGCCGAGTGAAATTCATAACCTTCAGTGCACAGTAACAATAACAGTTATGGTAAATATTGATAGCAACAATGATTGATTTCTAAAGTGTAGTCAAAAATGATGTCAACAAAGATGGCAACTAAGATAATAACGATGGTAGCAACTATGATAGTAGCAATGATGGCAACTAAGATGATAACGATGGTAGCAACTATGATAGTTGAAATGATAGCAACTACGATGGCTACAGTTACGGTAGCATCTACGATGACAACAACCATGCCGACAGGATATCAATTTAGCTTCGAACTTTGGTTCTACCACAGTTGGGATGAAATGGAAAAAACATTATCATAATCCACTTCTATGATTTTAATACTGACGATATTAAGTTACAAGACACGCACTTACCAATTCAGAACAGAATAGAGGAAAATTCTTCAGTTGCCGCTATCCGGTGATCCGCTTATTAGTTTTCAACCGTCGAGGTACCGTAGGTGCAATTCCGGTGTCGGTGAATTTGCAACCGCAAGATGCCGAAACTTTGCCGCTGTAAAGAAGCAATATAGTTTGGCATGGACAGGGACAAAAGGGCTTTTTAGAGGCGGAATTTTCTCAAAATTTTGGAAATGTCTGCGTTACGAATGTTTTGAATCAACACTGTGAAAGGTGGAAGAAAGAAATGTGTGAATTCCTTCATGGATAAATACTCGATAGATATAGAGGTTTTATTATTCATTATGAAGCGGGGAGATTGATTTCTTTCCCTCCAGATGGAAATTGTGTTATTTTTCACTTTAAGGGAGACTGAATTCTTTCCAAGATGATAAACTTGCTTTTTTTCTTCACGTGTTGGCGATTTCTTCTTCCTTCGGGGGAGAAATTGGTCAATATCGGGTTTAATGCGCTCACGGAAATTAAGAATTCCGTTCCCAAGAATCACTAAAAGAACGCATTAAAGAACGTTTTCCATGAACGACATTCTACTCGCCAATGCGTAATTTTCGAATTATTCAACTTTGAAGTTATAGTTATAGCAGAATGTCATTTGTGTAAAACATTTCTAAATGTGTTCCTTTAGTGATTCTTTGGAACGGAATTTTTAATTTCCGTGAAAGGCTTAAAATCAATATTGACCGAATAGGTTGCCAACATACGAATGCAAACTTATTCCTCACCTTGGACAAGGCTAGAAGAATAATTGTGGTCTATTACACATCATGCTCTTCATGACCACTAGATTAATTTTTGGTGTTATTTTACTAACAAATAATTCATTCATTTCTTTATTAGGTCCATGGGATGAAATTAAAAACTAGGATACATCAATCACGAGGTGACTTTGTCGTCGAAGTGACCTAAATTACAGTTAATTTTTTAGTAGTTTACCAGCCTTCAATTTTAACAAACGATGGACAATGTACAGACATGGACCCAAACACCACAGATTTGCTAAAATCTAAATTTTTCTTGCTACTGTTGCAGTAAAAAAACCTGGCTTGGTGTAAATGATCCGCGTGCAAGATTATGACGGTCACTTTGTCTTCATCAATAGTTATACTTGTGGCATGGAAAGCGAGTACGGTTATCTTCGACGATAATCTTGTCAACTGAAACAAGCATGAATATTTCAACGTTTACCGTCTCCAAATCTTGGAAATGCTTCAAGAAAAACGTTATACCTACTCGATATACCTACTACAGGTACAAAAACATAATTTATTCTACCTTTTTTAACCCTACCAGACCTGAGTCCCTGAACATGACCCTAACCTTTAACCCTACCAGACCTGAGGCCCTGAACCTGACCCTAACCTTTAACCCTACCAGACCTGAGGCCCTGAACCTGACCCTAACCTTTAACCCTACCAGACCTGAGGCCCCGAACCTAACTGTTAAATGTAAAACCACTCGAAGTTAGCTGAAATACGTGAAGGCAAACATTTTCATTGCCAACTTTAGGTTTAATTAACCACGGTTATGTAGTTGATTTTAGTTTCCGACGCATTTTTTCACGTAAGAAGCATAATACTGAAATTAGGTATTGCGATCTGGTGGAGTCAAAGTTCTACGCTTATTTCACTTTGGTGTAAGTGATTATAGGGAAAAATTAGCCAGTATTTTGATTGAATCTAGGCAATTTACATCAATTTCATGGTTTTGAATGATAAAAAAAATGAGATATTCATAGAAGAATTAGCCGACGCTTGCTTGATGCTTCAAGTATTTCTGTTGAAGCAACAAAACCAACGATGATGACTACTTTTTAGCAAAGAGATACTGTATCTCAGTCATGATCTAGTCAGTTTCTAACAAGAACTTAGACATAGCCTGGCACATTCTCGGTAACTTTCAACGGATCTTTCCCAGATAAGCCCCGCCACTGATACAACACATTAGTTCACCCACTTGTAACTTCCGAAAAATGCACTTATAGACTTCAAATTACTGTCCAACGAAAGATTATAACATTCTTTCGTTTGAGAGTAATTGGAAGTCGATAGATGCATCATTTCAAAAGTTACAAATGGGTGAACTTACGTGCTGTATTAGTGGCGGGGCTTATCTGGAAAAGATCCCTTTTAACTTATGTGAGATACAAAACATCTGCAGGTATTTGTAGTGCCAAAATATGTGAGGAAATTGTGTATCGTATATTTCATCGCACGTAAGAATTATTTCAAAATTTAGTTTTTTTTTCATAATGGAGGAAAAATAATTTTATACATATGGAAAACAAATCAAGCTCAAATTAAATTCGACATTATTACCAATAACTTGATACGTTCTGTGCGATACCTAAATTTACAATTGCTAATTCATTGCATAGGAATTTATGTTGTTTTACATTTCAATTTTATTCATTTTCAGAATTCAAGTGTACATGCGAGTATTTAGGTTGCTTTCTTACCACAATTATGGTTTCATTTCGTTTGGAATTATTTTGATATTCTGTCGTTTTTGTTTTAATTTTAATGTGAATAACAAACAATTTTCTAGTCATTTTTTCATTGAAGTGAACCTCAGAAAGAGACTGGTCTCGATGACATGATTTTAATTACAACTAAAAGTTTTTCTAATTTTCTAATTTTAATTACGACTGATTAATTTATTCATCAACAAGTTAGTGCCATCACCTCACTGAAGATAATAGTATTTAATACCAGAAGCGATGATATTAAATGTTTGATTCAAAGATTTTCAGAATCGAGAGTTTTTAGAAACATTGGATTACTTGATCTCTTGATTACTGTGGGCAGTTGCTTAAATTATCTGAGAAAACAATGGTGAATGAATTTATGTAGTCATCCTTTTTGTGACAAATTCACACAAATTTTGTGTCGGATAAAACGAGCGACGAAACAGCTCTACGAACTTCTCCGCCAATTCCAGGTGCGTTTTTTTTCATATTTTCATTACAAAATTTTTACTCCACAATGTTTTGTGCGACTTCGTCAACATAATGCTTAATTGTGCCATGAATAAAACTGAGAAATGAAATTCATATTACGGTAATTTTGAAGTTCGTACACGTATGAACTGAAAGATTAGGCTTGCAGTTGCATGGACAGCAACGTCGTTTGTATGTAACTGAAGAAGGGTAGAGAAAAATATTTAAATGTGCAGATAAATGGTAAAAAAAAATATTTCCTGTCAGCTAGATCCCCTCGGCTCCTCCGCTTCAGTTCTGAGAATTTTTATCATGTTTTCAACGGAGCTCGGAGGTTAACTTCACGTCCGGTCAAATCAGTAATTGTAATACAGATTAGGCCCAACTTACGACCACATTTGTGTTGCTTGGTTTTTAGATGTTTACCTATCTCGGTCGTTAATGCTTTTAAGTTTTATGTGCTGTGTTAGTCGGTAAAATTTGTTTTTGTGACCACAAATTTGTACTCTTAAATCCAAATAATTGTTTTGTCGTTTGTCCGTAAATTTGTTCATGTGATCACAAATTTGTCCTTCTTTTAAATCCAAAGATTTTTCAACACAATTCACTTGAGGCTGGAAATTGTTTTCTCGTTTTGGGAACTTGTTTTGTTAGCCACCGCTGTGTTTCTGGAGCTCTCGCGCAGCATCGAATTACGGGGATTTTAACGCAGGTAATTCATTATTAAGAATTTGTGACCACTCCGTTGGAAATTACGTATTTGTCATATTTAGCTAACTTTTGAAACATTCTCGGAATATTCAATGACCGTTCAAGCAGACGAAAGTTATGACTTTTACTTCAAAGTCTCGATCCCAAAACCATTGGAGCAAGAATTTTTTCAAGATTTTTCCCTTAGTCCTGACCTTTATTTTAGCTTACGCAAATAAAATTTACAGATTAATTACCACAACGGGCCCAGTTACATTCACGGCCAGAATGACCTGAACAACCGCGTTTGATGAAGAAATTTAACCTAAATACGAGATATTTGGGGGAAGGTTGGGGCAGAGTGATGGAAATTTAGAATTTTGCGGAGTCGCGGACGGACGCTTGTGCCGCCGCAGGGCGCGTCGTGAGCCGACGGTGGCGAGCGCAGAAATGGCGGAAGGTTAGAGCGAATGCAGGACGGCATCGGGTCGGTGGTTACATCTGCCTATTGAGGCACTTCTGCATGTATAGCCTGTTGGGCTTGTGTGTGTGGGGGCTCGTGTTTGTGGGGCTTGTGTGTGTGGGGCTTGTGTGTGTGTGG
>JACJUY010000937.1:0-31159 GCA_014220935.1 Platorchestia sp. MABIK
TTGGATTTGCTCACGATGACGTCCTACCACCCAACACGTTCTCTTGGATTTGCTCACGATGACGTCCTACCACCCAACACGTTCCCTTGGATACGCAACAAATGACGTACAACCACTACTGGAGCAACAGATCTCTTGGGGCACAATACGTCACGAGAGCCTCAAACAACGTGAGCGGCGTCCAGGGTTCTAGGTTGATAGTCATGCGGTCCAAAACAAAGAATTGGGCAGCTCAGTAATTAATACAATCCTCGCTCTGAAAATTTAATGAAACGCCTTAGAGAACCCCTCTTACCGTTAGTTTTTATTAACGTGCTAGAACGCAAGAAATCCCGTCTAATTTACACGAGCACGCTAAGACCGTTCAAGTACATTCAGTAAAATAGGCAATTTTAAAAATTTTCATTGCTATTAACTGAATCGTCATAACACCAGTCTTGTACAAAAAAATCCATCGTAACGATCATTCTTCGTTGACATCAATGAGCTAGGGAATGACCAACCTTGGAGCCATGCTAACTCCCAAAAAGCTCACCTGATTTTTTAGTATCTTGAGAATGAGTTTGCACTCATCGCTGCCCTCTCCATGCTGCGGTCCAGACGTCCTCCGAGAATCAGGTTTGTCCAGAGCAAACTCGAGCAGATCCTCGCAACTAACGTGATCACCTGAGTGATAAACTTTGCCTAAAGACGAGGCCGGTTGGTCCCTTTTTGAAGATTTTTTTAGCCTATCAGAATAGAGGAAAGATGCATGATCAGACATTCTGCCAGGGCGTGCACTGAGAGAACAAAAAATGCCGCCGCCTTCGAAGAGCCCCATCTCTCCTGCTTGCTCGAGTCCGGCTCTACCTTCAGCAGCGGCGAGGCCGTCCACGCCGTCAACACAGTCCTTCCTGTGACGGGATGTCAAGCCTCGTGTTAATTTAGACTACTAGTTTAGGCCTCCCTACTACATCAAAGGTGTTCCCCATAGAGGAAGAATGAAGGCACCATTAACTAAGGAGTCAAGACAACGCAGAACCTAAGCACAAGGTGTGTTCCCACACAAATTCCTTTGCGCATAGAAACACTAAATTATGGAAGTTTATAAAACAAGATAAAAGCTTAAGAAGAAAGTAATATGTGCTGAAAAACAGGACAGGGGTGAACCGGAAACTAACTAAAATACAAAAAAATTATTTCAGCAAAAAAGGCTCACCTAACTCTGAGCTCGACACTTAAGCTTCTAGTTTTATCAATTTCACATAACTCTTATCGCACCTTGCCAACAGTCTTGCTTAAAACTAAGAATTAGCTATGTATGGTGACACGGAAAAGGATTTAGAATCAACACAGTAGTAATTTTCAACTGATAGAATTTCACTCATCGGTTTTAACTTGAATCAAAGTCAAGTAATGGCAATGCCCTAGATATTAATTGTTCAAAAAGATAATGAAAATTTATGCACTTTGCGTTCGCAATATTTATTTGATTAGATTATGCAGCTAGTTAGTTTGAGCTTCACTAACCATGACAATGGTGTACTTAGGAGAGAACGCCACCATTTAATATGAAATTAAGGAAATTGGGAATCAATGCACAAGATCCATAGGTTCCCACACTTTGCTCATAGAGACTGCAAGGTTGAAAATTTTTTATGAGAGATAAAAATTGACGGAGAAAATAATATATTGAAGTAAGGACTGCAGTAAATGGGCAAAAGATTGTCTAACAAAAGTAAGAAAAAGACCGACTGAAATCAATATTTGGCAAGCCTACTGAGCCTTCAGCTCGGGACTTCATATCTTTTACATTTTTTAGCAAAACAACTAAAATGTTTAATCACGAAAATTTTCACTTGATCTTACATGAATTGCGCAATTAATTCATTTGAACTTGATGCCTCTGATCATGACATCCTAGCTTGATGATTTAAAATATTTCGGCTAATCACAGACCGCCACATTTATTATCCAAGAGTTCGTCAGCGCTGGCTTCTTGAGATGGAAGTTTCCGATTTTCTAAAAATTTCAGTAAAAATTAGAATTAGAATTAAAAGGGACTGAATCACATTTTTTGACAAATCTCCATTTATTTTTTTATCGTTCGAATACTTTGCCAAGGCTTCGTTGTGCTTCATGTCAAATTTCAAGCTTCTAGACAAAATGATTCGGAATATATCAATCGTTGAAGTTGCGCAGTTATTGGTTGCGCGGCTGTGGAAAGCTTCTTTATTGGCTGGGAAATGCGCCATTGCTTTTTCCGCATCGAAAAGTACTGGTGAAAGCGGAGTTTTTACTGGCAGAAACTATTTGGTAATTCGCCAAAGAGAGCTCATGACTCAAGAAGACACCTCAGCAGTGTCGCAGCACCCCAGTTCCATGTTGCGTCACGTTGCGCTCCGTTTGAAATATTGTACATTTGTGTAAGTAGGATACGGCTCGTGTTTATTGACGTAGCGACTTGGTTTAGGACTCATTTTAATCGTAATTAGATGTACTATAATCTGACGGAACAAAAGTTTCTATTTAGGTTTTCACTTTTATATAATTTTTCACATTTCAAAAAAATTTATTGTTTTGGGATTTTATTTTGAATTCCTAAAACTTCAGTAACAACAAAATTGAAATTTCCTTTCTACCGATTATAAAATTTTTTCCTAAGTGCAATGGCACGAATTGCAATTTTCAAAATCAATTGGATAGGTTTCCAAGATGTTTTGGAAATAGTTCCCATAAAGTCTTTTTAGAACAACTCATTTTCTATGCAAAAAGTCTAAAAATGTTGGAGAAAAATCGTTTCAAAATTTTAATTTACACATGTGCAATTTTCAGATAAATCTGCCCAACGGAGAAAACAAAACCAACATTTCACCTTCATAGTTGCACACATATACACATAAGTAATGAATTGTAAATGTAAATTTAGCATATCTTCGACGTTTATTGACGTAGCGACTTGGTTCAAAGCACACTCTATTGGTAATTGACTGGTCTGTCAAACGCTGCATCAACATTTTCTACATATTTTTTTTTTTGGAAAACGAAGGTATATGCTATAGGCTAATAATTTCATTGAATTGGCTCCCGTGATATATGTAAGTTTATATATTTCTAGGAGTTTCAAGGTCATGTTTATCAACGCAGCGGCTTGGTTCAGTGCTCATTAGATTCGTAATTAAATTTACTTTAATTTGATGGAACTAACATTTCAATTTCATTGTTTATTTTAATTTTTAATTTTTTACAAATTAAATTTTTCTTTTTTCGACTTTTTTCTTTTAGTTCTCAGAATTTCCCTAACAACAAATTAGAAATTTCTTTCGTACAGATTGTAGAATATTGTTTGTTAAGTGCAATGACACTAAAATCAACTTGTAAAATAAATTTGTTTGGCTTTCAAGGTGTTTTGAAAAGTGCCCCAAAAAATCTTTTTCAGAATGACTCGTTTTCTTTGCAAAATTCCAAAAATGTTGGGGAGCAATAACGTTTCTAAATTCAATTCTATATAAGCGGTGGAATTTCTAGATTAATCTGCCCAATGAGGAAAAGAAAAAGTGCCTCCAAAAGTGAGTCAGTGGCCTAAGTTACTAAATGACCACCGTAATATTTCCGATTGAGCTCATTCATCTCAATTCCTCTCTAGAAAAAGAACAAGTTTCTCACATGCAAAAATTTAATAAAAAATATTTGAGAAACCCAGATACATTCTAGGATTGAATAGTGTGTTTTAATGAAATCAGAATTGAACATTCCTCAAAAAACGCTGAAAACTATATTTGAAGAAGAAAGGAACACCCGTGCTCCTTTAAGTGGCGCTAATACCCTGTACTCAACGTAATTTACCAAATTTTTCAAACTTCACTGTACACGTTTCTATTGCATCTAGAGGATTAGATTATAGGTTAGTTAAAGCCTCCCTAACCATTACAAAAAAAGAGCGTATCGAAGAGAGGAAGGCACCATTTAGTATGGATATTAGGGAATGCGGAATCTATGCAGATGGGGCATAGAAACAGTAAAGTGGGAAAGAAGTTCACGAAACAAGATAAAAGTTGAAGAATAAAGTGGTAGGTGCTGAAAAACAGGACAACAGTGAACCGAAAAAAGAGGTCCTCAACATAGCAAAAAATTTTTCATTTAAAAAAAAAGGCTCACCTAACTCTCTGCTCGGGCCCTCACACATTTTCCCCCTGGGAGCGTTAATTCCCATAGAAACAATAGTTGTATCCCCCTGATGGGTGCATCTAGAGGAACGAAAATTAATACAGATATGTAAAATTAAATTCTGAACACTTTCTTCTATAAAAATTTTCGATTTTCGCAATAGAAAAAAAGGTATTGTGCACACATAAGAAAAAATATATGTATTTGCGCAAAACTTTTCTTACTCTACAATTTTTTACGTAGAAGTGCGATTGTGGTCTCATTTGACGCGGAAGGACTGTAGGAACCTTACAACGAAAAACTTTTTTGAATTTCGTACTAGAAAAAAGTTATTGTTACACATGTCCAACAATTGCGATTTATCATTGCGAAAATCGAAAATTTTCACAGAAGCAAATGTGTTCAGAATTCAATTTTACTAACCTGTAATCGTTTTCGTTCACCTAGTTGCAATATAAATGTGCAAGCTGAGAATAGAGAAATAATCTAGGATTTACCTGGGGAAGAAATTTTTGGACAAATGTAACAATGATCTTTTTTCCAATCCGAAATTCGAAAATATCCTTTGTTCCGAGGATCCTCAGTCCTTCCGCGTCGAATGAGATCACAATCTCGCTTCTACGTAAAAAATTGTAGCGGGGGAAAAGTTTTGCGCAAGTATATATATTTTTTCTTATATTCGCACAATAACTTTTTTCTATTGCAAAAATTAAAAATTTTTATAGAAGAAAGTGTTCAGAATTTAATTTTACATATCTGTATTCATTTTCGTTCCTGTATATGCTATAGAAACGTGAACAGTGAAATTTGAAAAATTCGGTAAATTAGGTAGAGTACAGGGTAGTTGATCCCCTTAAGCACTGCATCACTTCTAATATTTGGATTAGATTATATGTTAGTTTAAGCCTCCCTAACCGCTAAAAAAAAAGTGCATTGAAGAGTGGAAAGAGGAAGGCACCATTTAGCATGGAGATAAGGGAATGCGGAGTCTATGCGCAAGGGGAAGTGGTCGGTGCTGAAAAACATGACAGCAGTGAACGGAAAAAAGGTGGTCCTTAACATAAAAAATCATCTTTTTCAACAAAAAGAAAGCCTACCTAACTCTCAGCTTGGATCCTCGCACATTTTCCCCTGAGAGTGCTAATTCCCATAGATGCAATAGTTGTATCCTCGTGAGGGTCTCCAATATTTGGAGTCAGTAACATGGTGTAGAGATGCTTTTCTTCACGTGGAATTATAAAAGAATTAACATCCGCATGTATATATATACATAGAGAGAGAGAGAGAGAGCGAGAGAGCGAGAGAGAGATATGTTCTCGATGAACAACTCAAGTCAGTTCGATCTTACCACTAAATAGGGCGACTTGGTCTTCTAACAAGAAAATACGTTAAACCCCACAGCAAAGCTAAACCCAAAAGTTATAAGACAATAGCATGAATGTATTGAAGTGGCTTTGTTACTCGCCCAACCTAAACCCCATAGCGAATTTGATGAGGTTTCTTAAAATAAATAGTGTTGTACCGATACCATTTTTTTTGGCCGATACCGATACCCATTTTTTGACCGATACCGATACTTGGAAATACCGATACTTTGACCGATACTACTACCGATACCGACACTTTTACAATTTTCCTAAATAAAATCATTATAAGCCCTACATGGGTATTATAATAAAATTATATACTAATATATCTTATAATATAACAATATTGACAATAAAGTTTTCGATTAGGAATGACAAAACTGCTTTTGCCATGTTAACTATATCGTATGTTCCGTTTCCTGCACAAATTTTTTCGATTGCGTCATCTTTCCGCTTTATTTCCTATGACACAGTTATCAGCATGTATGAACAAACAAGTATTCACTGTTTAGCAATCTTCATTTGCCAACTGAGGTTAATCTCCAACTTAATTATTTAAAAAAATATTTTTCTCCATTTACAGGCGTAAACCAATAATATAATGTAGCATTTAGTCTCAGAAATAACAGCGTGAACGCAAGTAGTATGCGTATGTACTAACACACACAGTGTGCAGAAGCAAACACGGCTCTTTTTGGTTTGGAGGCCTATCGAATTTTAAAATTATCTTTTCACCAAAGTATGTATTTTGGTATGAAAAACACGAAAATGATAACCATTTTGTGGAGAAATTATTTATTAAGCCTGAAATTTGATTATATACATTAATATTTTATGAAAATACTGCGGTTTCTCGGAACGTTTTCGCCCACGCAAATTCACACAGATTAGAGTCCATCATTCGTCGGTGAGTACCTCCCTGACGTTTTCTTTTCATTTTTAAACTATGTCAAACACTCTCAATCATTTGAGTGTGTGCACCTGTTGCAGGGTCCACCAAGTTTTCACTTTGATTAACAGGGAGGTGTTTGAAATTATACCCTTGGTTAGGTTGGGATTAATGAACAATTTCTCCAGAAAATGATCATTTTCGTGTTTTTCACTCCAAAAGACATAATTTGGCGAAAAGAAAACATTAAAATTCGAAAGGCCCAAAACCGAAAAGATCTGCAAATACGCAACCAACCATTAGATTGTTCGTGAATTTTTCAAACATCTTAAAATAGAAGAAAATGCAGGATTCGTAATGTACGGCGATTTACATGCTGAATTAAATTAGAATTTTCAGCTACTTCTATATTAAATCAACAAAAACTTTAAAATGCGCTTTCAACTTTATTCATTTGGTTTTATTCTTGTTAGCCTGTCACATACGTTGAGAAATGAAGATTAGATTATTAGTTAGTTTAAGCCTCCCCATCCTCAACAAATGAGATCCAAAGAGAGGAAAGAAGAAGGCACCATTTAGTTTGGAGTTAAGGGAACGTGGAATCTATGCAGAAAGGGCATAGAAACAGTAAGATGAGAAAGAAGTTCATGAAACAAGATCAAAGTTGAAGGAGAAAGTAGTAGGTGTTGAAAAAACAGGACAGCAGTGAACCGAAACAAAGTTGGTCCGTAACAAAACAAAAACCTATGTTATTTTAACAAAAGGAAAGCCTACCTAACCATTAGCTCGGGCCCTCACATTGTCCCCCTGGGAGATTGAGAAAGGAAAATTGGGTCAAACCATATAGATTTTAGTTGTGAAAGTATAATAATTTTATGTCGCTACTGTGTTTTTACTGTGTTTTTAACTATTCATGCTACATAGCTTTCACTCACTAACCGTACGTGACTCATCGGGAGTTAAAAGAAGTAAATTCAGTTAACCTGAAAAAACGCTGTAATTCAACAGCTAGCTAACTAATTTACTAAGGTATGAATAGGCTCTTTATTTGATTGCTAGTGTGCACGGCACGCCAAAAATGACGGGATTCAATACCTTTCTTGAACAAATTTTCCAAACATGGATGACTAACAAATATATTTCTCATAACAGTACCCGTGACAAAAAATATTATTGTACTTGCGCACTGGTGAAACTCGTATCACAGATACGGTCATTATGGCTACATGTATGAGCGTGACAGAGAAATGGAAGAAGCGGACTCCAAACAAATAAACCAAGGGTATTTTTAGGGAGTAGCAGGACCTGTGGAAATTCTATGGACAATGTCATCGTTAAGCTAGGTAGACCCGTGAAAAAATTCCGTCAACATTACTCAACCTTTACTGTCCTGCCCTAACCTATTCTAACTGAAGCTATCCTGATAAAATATCAAACATATCATTGCTTGCAAGGGCCATCATTCAATGTTACACTGAGATATTCGGTCTCCATGATACCGCACACCCAGACATCCTATGTTTCGGACACCAAACAAATACATAAATAAATATATATATAAACCAACAACGGGTATTATTAGGTTAGATACTTTTACTTTCACGATTTATGACTTTCATTTTCATGAAAAAATACGTATTATTAGAAAGTATCGGTAAAGTATCGGCCGAATTTTGCCGATACCGATACCAGTAAAAATGACCGATACTGCCGATACCGATACATCGGTACATCACTAAAAAAAAATGCAAATAAAAGGAATTAGCGAAGTATTAAATACCATGAAATTTTTTACAAAAAGTGTAGTCTCGTTCATCAGTCAAAATACGCAAGACACTCACTGACACACGCAAAATTAGATTAGATGCAGTAAGCTGTAAAAATCAAAGTTTTGCAACCATACATCAAATATATTTAATGAATACTTTTGTGTCGACATATCCGAGGTTTGTGTAGCAGAGTATTGAAAAAGCTCAGATTTCCAATACTTAATATCTTCACGAGTAATTTTACTTAGCTAATACCATTTCCAATGTACTTTGAGGCGGAAACAATAAGTGAAATTTAAAAATTGAAAGTTTTACGGGTGAGTTAAATAGCTTTGCTTGTCTGTGTGTAAAAACCAAGAATCAATATATACAAATAGTAGGCTAACAAGCGCACGGTCAACAATAACGCGTTCAGCACGAACACAAAATCTTTTGACTGACAGAGTCGCGTTATGAAGCACTTTACACTTTTCATAAATGCATACCTGTGATGTTTGCGAAAAAATACAGATTCAACAAGTTGCTCGTGAATTAACAAATACGGTACACACGTAGTCATAACATGATCTCTTCAATGCAGTAAGAAAACTCTTTTTCTAAGCTTTTAACTGACTTATGTCGAGCAAAACATCAATACAACAATAAGTTTCTCTGGATTATGTTCAGTTTACGATTGAATAACTTTCAGAAACTATTGTCGCACTAAACTAAGTCCATAACTTACCACACTGCATTCATTTTATTCCTCGCATCATCTGAAGAGGATAAAAATTTAATTCAAACTCGAGTTTCAGAAAATACTGCACTGTGCACTAAAAGAATCCAAAAACAAGCACGAATTTCAGCCGAGCGAAACATATTGACACGGATGAACGGTAAAAAAGCAGCTGAAGACTGTGACGCTTCTGCAAACATGTTGAGCAATATTGTAGAGCGCTACAGTGGTATGGAACTCACAACACATAGAATAATATGGGCAGGCGTGCAATGCTCATGCTTGCTTTACGAGTGCAGGTTGTGGGGCTACATAAGCAGCTGGTGCAGAAAGACTCGACTGCCACAGCAGCTTGTGCACAAAAAGCTCATACACACACAAACATAATAGGAAACTGACCCATACAGAGCAGGACAGTCATGAAAGCGTAGGCTCACAAAATACCACTGAATTTACCATCATCAGATGTGAACAAAATAGCAGCGCTAAATTACACATTAGCTCACCTGGTAAATGATGTCAGCAGGAGCGGATTAACTGTCCACCTAGTGTTGGCGGGTGTTCTAGCCATAGTACTCCAGCAAGTACACTCATGAACCGTAAGTGATGCTGGGAAGAACCATCACTACACTACGTGAGGAAAGAAGCGCGTGTATATCCCAACTCACAGTGACTGTAATCAAAACTACGAATACTGAATTCCTAGAGCCCATTCTACCACACAGATAACCCAAGAAACACCAAAATTTTCACTAGAATTCATTAGAACACGTTGAATACGCATGCCAAATAGCAGGGTTTTATCGGCAGACGTTGCCATGTTTCTTCCATTGCAACCGTGTCACTCGTGCCATGGGTGTGTAAGAAGGTGAGTAGCTCCGTGTATGTCTATTGATCATTTGCGTGTGATAAAACCCGTGGGACAAATGTGGTACATTTTGTCACAAACTATGTCTTTGCTGACATCCATAGTGGGAAAAATATGTACCACGCTCTCGTGGTCCATTTCAGTACCACATTGTGTGTGACGGTATCCTCGTTTTCTATACGACATTGTGGTACTTATTAGGTCACTGAGGTGTGCATTTTTCCTCATTTTTACAAGCGTTACTGCGCATTGCTATAGTTATTTGTAGGTTTGACTGAACAATAGTGTCAAATTATAGCAAATATTGTACCTCAAAAATATGATTCACTTGTGATGTACCTTAAATTGATAACAATATTGTTATATTGTTACCAACAGAAATTTATTACCAATATTATCTAAAATGCTCAAATCATAAATACTGTGCAACAATAAAGAATTATATAATGCAAAGTTATGATGTTATTTTTTTACCAACATCATGTACTTTGTGTTACGTTTATATCAATCATGTATTTTCTGAAGACAACAAAGAGAATACCGCAAGTAAAGGGTGCCGTGGTTGTTATGATAAAATTTTGAAGAACGAAAATGCAACAATTGTTCACCGCGACAAAGCTCGAAGAGTCTCAACCTAGTGTGCTCAATGTCAGGGCAACACTCGTCTGTGCATCAGCTTGTTTGCTAAAAAAACATGGATTTCACTAAATGAAAAAAGAAGAAAGCTTTTAATATGAAGGATGTACGTTATACGGATTATTCTTATGACTGAAATTATGCATTTTATAGATCTATGCCCAAATGTCTTCTTTTTTCTAACGCGATGGAAGAGCTACTTTTGTATTTTTTTTATAATTTTGAGTAAATCATTCCTACTAACATCATAACTCCATTATTCTATTCATTTCCAATAACTGCCTATGGATTTACTATAAAAATAAACAATGTCAATATTCTCACTTGATGTTTTCCTTAGGTATGTGAAATATTCACGGTAGTATATATTTGTACCACTATGTTTCTCAGTAATATATAGCGTGGTACATATGTATACCATTACGTAGTCAACGTGTTAAGTAGCAAAATTCTATTACTGAACATCAAAGAATAGCTACATCAGTACTGTAGCTAAGGAAGTTATTACTTGACAGAATATATCCACCATGGAGGTATTTTAGATAAAAGTACTTCGAGTTCGGCTTTAGTAACGGAAAATCACTGTAGAACTTGGTGGCAAAGCAAGAATTAACAACCCAAGAGTTTCCTCACCAACTCAAACAATAATACGAAATGACAGAAATCGAAGGTGAACAAAATGAAGAGATGTAGGTACTCACGAGAAGAGCCGTGGAGGCTTGGCAGGAGGAATGCTCGAAGATTTAGAACTTATCTCCTGAGCATCTGCTACGTCGGTCAGGCTACTCCTGTTACTGTCAGTGCGCCCGTCTTGAGCAAGTCTAACAAGTGACAGCATGTCTTGTGTCACATCTAAGGAGCCGTCATCAGCCCCCCGAGGTGCAGCACTCGAGAGCACAGAGGCGCTCGTCAAGCCACCTGGATTGGTCGCTTTCTTGTCTTCCAGCTGTGGGTTATGCGTGTGCTGGATCACCAGCCGGCCGCCAAGATTAGCGTTAGCGTCTGTTTTATCAGCCCTAGGGGACGCCGGATTAGACGGAAATGAACGAAACAAAGCATTGCCCAGCACGCCAGGAATTATCAAAGGGTGCTTCCTCTGATGTCTCGGCTTTGTGAAGTTTTGAGAGGCTCTTGTTCTATCCCTAGGAGGTAAGGGAAGCAGATTGCTCGCACCCTCACCATCCCGCTCCAAACTAGAATCGCAACTTACAATTGAGAGATCATCGACCTCGTGGAGCTGACTAGACTCCGTGACTCTGTCCCGCTGGTGGCGACTTTCACTGTTTTTGAAATGTTTTGGCAAAGTTTGAGAAGCACTTACACTGGACTCAGAATAGCTTTTCAATGAAGATGGAGCAGAATCTTGGTAAGATGACATGGAAGGAGAGCTTGGACCATCAGCAGGAGCCAAATTCAGAACTTGACTGTGCTTATTGCCCCTTATTTTTGGCCGGACAGTGATGCCCGCTCTGAGGAGGCGCAAAGGATTGCTTTGATGTTCCGAGGCAGCAGTGTCTGCAGGGTCATCAGCCAGGACAGGTCTGCAGGCTGTGCGGCCTCCAACACCGCCAGGCTCTCGGCCACTAACAGGTTTGAGGCAGGTGCCTGTGCTCGCTGGCGGCGGCATGAGGACGCCATCAGCGTGCTTGTGAGGCGCCGCGGCTTGCGAGGAGTGGCAGCCTGAACCACCCACCAGGGAATTGTAGGCCTCCTTGGCCTGCTCCGTGATGCTGGCCTGGTGCAACACAAGTGGCACAGAGCAACATCAGCACCACAATACAAGCAGCTACGCAGCATTTTGCAGGCGGCAAACGGAAAATCAATCGCCAGCGACAGATTCAAGCTAAATAAAACACGCGGTGCTACATTCACAAAATGAAAAATAAACTAAAACACCTAAAAAATCTCTAAAATATACTTAAACTGATCGAATTCACTGGAAATAAAGAGAGGCATGCGGTAAAATAAAGCACAACACATACATGTACGCATGAGGGGCCTACACGAGCACAAAAGCCTACAAATAATGCGCCAACTTTTCGACTTGGCTGGACCTCACTAACCCAAATTCTAACACCAGTGAAAATTACACTCCTTTCAACGGAATCGTGCTAGTGCTCCACACAGGCCACATGAGATCACTTCGAAACACTTGAGGCTTTCGGCTTCAGAAAGCAGCAAATTTTTTAATCATGCCGCGAATGAAAGTTAAATTTCTCGTGACAGAAATTTATAATTTATTAATAGCTGATCGGAAATTTTTAAATCGTATGGCGTAAACTTGATAAATACTTGCCAAAGAAGTTCACTTAACATTTGGGTCAAGAACAACATATACCCTCTTCCAAGATAAAAAAAAAACACACTGTTGAATTATCAACTTTGAAGAAGTAAAAAACGATTTAAACGTTCGATCACAGCAGCTCAGCCTCTACACTACTACGTATACGCAAGAAGTTGAGTTATGTGCAATGGTTCCTCAATAGATTAACTACATGCACTCAAAGTTGGAGTAGCGATGTTTATAACATAGAAAATTTACGTTCGGAAAATTGTAAGCACAACTAAAAATTACCCCGTAACCTTGCAGGCTACATGAATAGATTACCATCGCAAATTCACTACATAAAAAATCACACGCAAGTCGAAGACTGCTGAAATCTTTTCAAAGATACAATGAACGTCAACGTCTATGGGGAAAGTGAAGAAGCTCTCGTTCAATTTGCAACAGGTACTTTGTAGTGTTGGTTTAGTTTATATTTATCGCTCCCCAAAAAATTAGTCACATTCCGGCTGCTCTTTTGAAGTCTGAATTCACCTGCTAACCAGTCTCACCACTGATACAAGCATCTGAGAAAACACAATGAGTAATGAGAATTATATGGCAAGCATAAACCCTAGCCTATTTGTACTAAAATCTGTTGAAAATTCGGGAATGAAGTCCAGCCAAATCCCACATGAGCCCAAAGCCCAAGGACGTGAGCTGGCCTCATTTCACATCCACACTACAGCACGCGAGTATGACAATGAACCAAACATCAATGGAAATACATCAATCTATTCTAAAGTTGCACTCAACGGCAGCAAATAAGCAGTTAACTTACATCAACTAAATTTATAAATACTCACGCATTCCAATGGCTGAAAGCGTAAATTTCAAACGCATGATCATGACATTGCATAATCCCATAAATAAGTCAAACCTACACTAGGTATATTGTAAATTAAAAGTAACGTCAAGTTAGACTTAAGAATCAAAACTTGTTTTCCCACTATTTTTAAGTGGAAGCCAAAAATTTTTTGTTCAAATTGTGTGAAAAAGTTAATAAAATTTTTAAACAAAGCTAAAAGTTTTTGTTTCAATTGCATTCGAAATGTAGTGAAATAGTGCTTAGGTAAACTGACATCAAGTTAACATAGTCCTCCTTTCCGATCGACCAATCGCAATATGACATATAATAAGAAAACCATTAGAAAAGTGAGAGAAAAGCAATCTCCTGGAACTAGCTGCAGTTTAATCTTGGTAAAGCAAGTTGAGCCAATGAGCAGGACATATTTGATGTTCACGCACGAGACGATGTTCGCACTTGTCACAAAGTTCTCAGTCACAATTTTAATATGGACACAAGTTTAGGTTTTACAAAGTTTTTCGTTTCTAGCAATTATTTAAAATTGAGCGCCAGAAACACTTAAATTCAACACTTCACCACATTGATCTACTTTTGTCTTTTCTATAAGTAAAGTAAAAATATCAGTTCGTTTCTTTGAATATGGCAGTCAGAATTCCCAACTGAATGACATCAGCCAGCGAGCAGAAAGAAGCCAGTGCAATAGTGCATAGAGCAACGAAACACAATCAGAAATGCATGAAGCAAGAGAAGCAGGCCTGCTACCTGAATGTCCGGGATGGATGCGACCTCCTCACTGAAGTGACGGCGCTCGTGCTTGGGGCTGCCGCGCGAGCTGAACCTGATCACACAGTACCATCATCAGCAACTGACGACACAATAATATACCAACAGGAACTATTTATTTCTCAGATTTAACCATTACCTAATAACGGTTTTATATCACAAACCTCTATATCAAAATGGAGTTTCATGGACGTATACCAGTTCTGAAATAGATTTCGGAACAATTATTTTTTCCCAGCCGACACAAAACGTTGCCACACTCACCCATAAAAACTAATCGAGCGCCTCGTTTCTGAGTGGGAGTAAAAAGTTCCAACATGTGGAGACCAGGACCAGAATAAAAAATATTTCTAGTATCGAAGGGCGTTGATAAAGTCAACGATAAAGCACGGAGGCAAGGCCAGAGGGTGCGCACAGCGGTCGTGTGTAGGCCAGGAGCCAGTAGGTGCACAAAGCACAACAGCTATACGGGACGTACCGTGCCTGGTCAGTGTAGTCAATCTCAGGTTACTAGTGGTTCTTTCAGCTACGTAAGGCAAGAAGTTTGACAGCGAGACAATAAATTAAATTGGTAAAATATAGCACATCTAAAATGCGACGTGTACATATCGTTCGAGCCAGTTTTCCAACCAGAAGAATGGCAACGGAACGTGCCAGATAGACGTCTGTTCTAAATAAGTTCACCGTAATGTTTGAATGCCATATTTGAGAACAATTTATTTTACGCACGAAATAATTCAAAGCTGTCTTCTCTTTTTGAAATCAATAGCGTTGGTAAAATACACGACTTCTACCTCCAAATAGTGATGCTAAAGGTTACAAGTTTCTCTTAATACTCTAAAAATGAATTTTAGAGTATCAAATAGGTTTTTTAGGTTTTAAAAATTAATTTCATGACTACAATAAATTTCATAAAAACAGTGAACTTCGAAACGTAAATTTACTCACTACCCAATAACAAAGTTTTTATAAGCACATCTCTGAATACGTACGAACTCACAGCTCACCACTTGATTCTTATAAAATGAACAGATAAAATTGAATAAGTTAGTATGAGCTTCAATATCTACAACAAAGGTGTTCCAAAGAGAGTAAGCAGTAGGCGTTATATATAAATATATTTATACAGCGTGTTCCAGAACAAGAGGTATAAAATTGCACACCAAGTAGAAAATGGCCAAATTAACACTTTCTTCAATGAAATTCTCCAAAAAAATTCGGGTTTTCGAGATATTAGCTGTTTATTGCTTTAAATGATGAAATTTAATGCCACAATTACTCGTAATATTTATATTGAACTTGCTTCACAAAAATTGTTTAAAATGTGTTCCACCTATACCAATGTACTTTTCAGATCTTAGCCATATCGACTGCCGGATATAAGTAAACACGTCTGGCATTTCAGAAATCTCACCAGCAGCCATTGCAATTCTGGCCACGAGATCTTCCTCAGATTTAATGGGTGTAGCATAAACAAGGTTCTTATGTGTCCCCCCAAAAAAAAGAAATCGAGTGGAGTCATGTCAGTAAATCTAGGCGGCCATGCAATAGGACCATTTCGTCCGATTCATCTATCAGGAAATAGACCATTCAAGGAATTTCGGACACTAATATGGTAGTGTGACTGAGCAGCATCATACTGGGACCACATTCTTGTTTTTTTTATTGCAAGTGGTAGATCTTCCAGTAACTCGGGAAGTACTTCTAAGAAAACTCTGCAACTACTCCCGCTGAGAGACGATGGCATAATATGAGGTCCAATAATTAGTGATCTACCGATGTATCGGTATCGGCAAGTATCGGTCATTTTACTGGTATCGGTATCGGCAAAATTCGGCCGATACTTTACCGATACTTTCCCATAATACGTATTTTATCATAAAAATGAAAGTCATAAATCATGAAAGTAAAAGTATAATCAAATAAAGAGCCTATTCATACCTAGTAAATTAGTTGGCTAACTGTTGAATTACGGCGTTTTATCAGGCCCGCTAACTGAATTTTTTACTTTGAATTCCCGATGAGTCACGTAGGGTCAGTAAGTGAGAGCTATGTTCCATGAAGTAAAACACAGTAGCGACATAAAATTATTATACTTTTACAACTAAAACCTATATACGAGTAGTTTGACCCAATTTCAATTTCTCAAAGTATATGGCAGGCTAACAAAAATCATTCCAATTAAATAAAGTTGAAGGCTCATTTTAAAGTTTTTGTAAATTTAATAAAGAAGTAGCTGAAAACTCTATTTTAGTTTAGCTTGTAAATCGTCAAATTTTACAAAGCTAATAATTTTAATTTAATTTAGTATGTAAATTGCCGTACATTACGAATCTTGCATTTTTCTTCTATTTTAAGACGTTTGAAAAATTCACGAACAATCTTATAGTTCATTGCGTGTTTGCGGATCTTTTCGGTTTCGAAGCCTATCAAATTTTAAAGTTTTATTTTCGCCATAGTATGTATTTTTGTGTGAAAAACACAAGGATAATAATTTTGTGGACAAATTATTCATTAGTGTTCCTAACCTAACCAAGGGCATAATTTCAAACACCTCACTGTTAATCATAGTGAAAACTTCGTGGACCCTGCAACAGATGCACACACTCAAATGATTGAGAGTGTATGGCATAGTCTAATAATG
This sequence comes from Platorchestia sp. MABIK, assembly GCA_014220935.1. Lineage (NCBI taxonomy): Eukaryota > Metazoa > Arthropoda > Malacostraca > Amphipoda > Talitridae > Platorchestia > Platorchestia sp. MABIK. The sequence goes on from JACJUY010000937.1 coordinate 16,949, forward strand.
AAAAAAATGCCAGGGAGGCACTCACCGACAAATGATAAATTCTTGTCTGTGTGAGTTTGCGTGGTGAAAACGGACCGAGAAGATTAGATTATTAGTTAGTTTAGGCCTCCCTATCCGCTACAAAGGCGATCCAAAGAGAGGAAGGAGGAAGGCACCATTTAGTATGGAATTTAGGGAACGTGGAATCTACGCAGAAAGGGCATAGAAACAGTAAGATGAGAAAGAAGTTTATGAAACAAGATCAAAGTTCAAGAAGAAAGTAGTAGGTGTTGAAAAGACAGGACAGCAGTGAACCGAAAAAAGATGGTCCGTAACAGAACAAAAACCTATTCTATTCCAACAAAAAGGAAGCCTACCTAACCCTTAGCTCGGGCCCTCACATAGTCCCCCTGGGAGCGCTAATTCCCATAGATACAACAGTTGTATCCCCCTGAGGGGAACGGACCGAGAAACGGCAGTTTTTTCATGAAATATTAATGGATATGAGCTTAATAAATAATTTCTCTGCAAAGTGGCTATTATTTTCGTGTTTTTCACACCAAAATACATAGTTTGGCGAAAAAAACATATTAATTCGATAGGCCCCCAAACCGAAAGGAGTCGTGTTTGCTTCTGCCCATTGTGTGTTAGTACATACGTATACTGCTTGCGTTCACGCTGCTACTTCTGAGACCAAATGCTACATTATTTTACTATTTTACGCCTGTAAATGGGGAAAAATATCATTTATTATTAAATTTATTTGGACAATAACCTCGGTTGGTAAATAAAGATTGCTAAACAGTGAATACTTATTTGTTTATGCATGCTAATAACGGTATCACACGACAATAGAGCGGAAAGATGACGCAACCGAAAAACTTTGTGCTCGTCATAGTCGTGTGGCTTTAGGACCTGCCTCCGTGAGGGCAACGAGGGTTCGAGTCCCGGTGCTGGTGGCGATTTTCTCCGTTGGGTATAGGAGAAAAAATTTTAGGCACAATATCCCACTTTACTCAGGTGTCTGAAATGGGCACCGGTCTTGACCGGGGAAGAGCGTCATGGCGTCCTGGTGTTAGTTATAAGACATTTGAAAAACCAATGTACAAGGCGATATGTATCACGCTTGAATTGGAAATAAAGCATTCGTAGATGCCGATGTTTGTTTGTTTGGGAAACGAATCAAACTATGACACTGGACTGCAGTGTTACCAACTTAGCATTAAAGTACGAATCTATCACCTAGCAAGAAAAATAGCATTAAAATGCAAAATCTTGCATTTTACGGGGCGATTTTACCATTATTTAAAATGTAGTCATTTTCAATTGTTTTCTAGCATCTATTTGTTGACTCATGGTTACTCAATGGCTCGTTGAAGTTTCGTTCAAACCTAGTTGAAGTTTTGTCCAAACCTAGTCGAAGTTTCGTCCAAACCTAGTCGAAGTTTCGTCCAAACCTAGTCGAAGTTTCGTCCAAACCTAGTCGAAGTTTCGTCCAAACCTAGTCGAAGTTTCGTCCAAACCTAGTTGAAGTTTCGTTAAAACATCGTTCGATTGTTTTGGTCCACTTTTAGAACCAGTTGCTAATAGAGCTAGTCTACATTACATTGCCAAACGAATAGAAACACTTCGCTATCGAATGGATTTCATTTCGTTTTTTTGAACAATATAGTTAACAAAGCATGAGCAGTTTTATTATTCATAATCAAAAACTTTATGGTCAATATTGTCATATTATTAGTTATATTAGTGAAAAATTTTATTATAACACCTATGTAGGGCTTATAATGGTTTTATTTTAATATAATTGTAAAAGCATCGGTATCGGTAGTAGTATCGGTCCAAGTATCGGTATTTCCAAGTATCGGAGTGTCAGTATCGGCAAAAAAATGGGTATCGGTATCGGCCACAATAATGGTATCGGTACATCACTACCAATAATTTGGTTATGGATGATACCAGCCTAAACCTTTAATAACCTGGTAGCACGATCTGGAACATTCTAAAACCTAGCAAAACCTTTTTTAAACAAATATCACGGAAACTAAATTGTATAATGGTAAACTCTCACAGAATAAGTGTTTGTAACGTAAATTCAAAATAAATATTGCAAGCAATTGTGCCATTAAATTTCATTCTTTAAAACAATTAACAGCTAATATTTCAAAAACCTGATTTTTTGGGAAAATTTTATTGAACAAAAGTGTTTCTTTGGCTATTTTCTACTTGGTGTGCAATTTTATACTTCTTGTTCTGAAACAACTTGCGAATAAAGTACAGGGAACGAAAAAATTCCGCACAAGGTGTATTTCTACACACAATCTCTACGCATGGAAACAGAAAGTTAAGAAAGAAGTTTATGAAACAAATAAATGTTCAAGATGAAGGTAGTAAGTGGTGAAAAAACGTACAGTGGCTAACCGAAAGAAAGATACTCTGTGACAAAACAAAAATGTTTTACTCAAACAAAAGAAAAACCAACATAGACTTCAGCCAGGGACCTCATACTTATCCTTTAGCAGCGCTGATTCACATATACAAAAATGTTTTTATCCCCTGATTTAAAAAATGCGATTGGATATTAGGTACATTGCACTACCGAATATTTTAATTCTGAGAAATTTCTTACTAAAGGTTGACACATTTCAGGTGTTTTTCATGAAGAGCTTCCACGCGTTTTCGATGGGACTTCAATCCCGGATTTGGATTAGCTAGTGCGATACAATATTGTAACAAATAATTGAATCATAGAAAATGTTGCTTAATTTTTGTGTTGTGCTCCCTCATGACGGTAATTGAGTTAGGTCTCATGTATAGTGGATGTTAGGGATGTGCTTTTGTGTTGGCTCTTGTGTGGCGATCGTTTGTGGTGTGTTTATGCTTAGCCTACGTGAGGGTGTTGCGCTGATGTGAAGCTTAGCTGGCCGAGGGAGATTAACACCTCTCCAAGGCAGGAAGGGTACATAATTAAGGTTTCTCGGATGACCGCGGCCTACGACAGCCCACCACCAGTGAAACTTGAAGAGGATTCTCTCACATTTTTGCAAGAAAATATTTGTTGTCCAAATACGCATGCAAAGGCTTTGTTTTAAACAAAGACAAAGGCTTTTCAAGTTTCATGCTTCTAGATAAATAGTTCGGGAGATGTCGGTCTTCAAAGTAGGGTAGTTATTAGCCACGCTGTGACGGAGAGCTTCATTATTGGCCAGAAATCAGCCAGTGCTTTCTTCGCTTGCACTGATGCAAGCGAAACACTGATGAAAGCAATGTCTTTATATGTCAATAATATTATAACGCGAGAAGACTCGTCAATTACCTTCCAGCTGTCGAGGTGCAAGGTTGGGCGTCTTTTTCCCTCCTGTGGAATTTTTTGCCATATTTCTAGAGACCTTGCTACTGGTCTTCATTGGCGTAGCTACTTGGTTTTGGGTCATTTTATTCGTAATTACATTTACTATGATCTGTATGGACACATTATTAATTTAGATCATTTTTATAGTTTTTTTATATCGTATAAATTAATTTTTCGTCGTTTTTCTTAAAAATTCTTAGAATGTCAATAACACATTTGAATTTAAAAATAAATAAAGATTGTAGAATATCGTTTCCTGAATGCGATGACACTAAAAGCAACTTTGAAAATCAATTTGTTTGGCACCCAAGAAGTTTTGAAAAGTATCCCATAAAACCCTTTTTAGAATACCTCATTTTCTATGCAGAAATTCAAAAATGTTGTAGGTGAAAAATGTTGCAAAACCTTAATTTACACATGTGGTACAATTTTCACATAAATCAGCCCAGTAGGGAAAACCAAACCAATATTCCACTTTAAAAATTGCACAATTATATACATCTATGAAGAATTGTATATTTCAACTTAGCATATCTTCGACGTTTATTGACATAGCGACTTGGTTCAAAGCGTACTCTATTGGTAATTGACTAGCCTGTCAAATGCTGCATTAACAATTTCTACTGATGTTTGTGGAGAACGTAAGCATATGCTATAGGTCGATATTTTCATTCAAGGGGACCTTCTCCTCTGAAATTGCCTATTTCACCAAATTTTTCAAATTTCACTCTACACATTTTTATTGCACTTAAGGGGAACGAAAATACATAAAGATATGTAAAATTGAATTCCGAACACATTGCTTCTATAAATTTTTCGATTTTCGCAATAGAAAAGTTATTGCATGAACGTTTAAACTAAAAACATTTTCCTAAAACCCTACACCTACGATTTTAAACTTATAAGCTTGATTTTGGTTTCATTCAACGCGGAAAGACTGTGGCAATTTCAAAATGAAGGATTTTTTTAAAAACTTTGAATTAGAAAAAAGTCATTGATACATACGTGGAAAATTATTTTCTCAAAAAGTCTCAGATTTTTCACTATTGAATATAATTTGAAATTTAAATAAAATTCCGCTTTGCTTCGCGGTTTTCACTGTTGTATCACGTCGAATGAGACCAAAATCACGCTTCTATATTGAAAATTGTAGAAGGGGTGGTGTTTTGCGCATATAAAAAAAATTTCAGATGTTCGCATAATTAAAAATTTTTCTATTGCGAAAATTAAAAATTTTTTAAGGCAGATGTGTTCAAAATTCAATTTTACATATCGGTATTCATTTTCGTTCCCCTAGGTGCAATAAAAATGCAAAAACCTGAAAATTTGGAAAATTGTGAATATTTAGAAATTGTTAAGACAAAAAATTTAATAGCTTTTTTTAATAACAGTATTTTTTTGTCGAATGAGACCAAAATCAAGCTTTTACGTTAAAAATTGCAGGAGTTGGGTTTAGCGCTAATATCTTTACATTAATATGCTAACCTGTGCGTCACACCCTTCAACATCATTGCGGTATCTATGATACGGATTACGGGTTGTCTCGTTGGGTTGCGTTACATTAAGCGGCCCTTCGACGATCAATTTAATCGTCAATATAATTGACAATGATGAATATTGACAATTATATCGATCGTCTGTGGGCTTGATTGACGACCGTCAATTAATCGACTCAATGTATTGACGCAATCAAATGAGTTTTATCTTTGATTGATGGTTGGTCAGTGTTTCATTCTTAGCTCTGAAAGTCGTCATGTATAAACCTGGGAATACTTGGATTTTCATTTTTGGTGACAAGAAGATCTGTTTTTTTTGCATGCTTTAGGACGCTGCTATAAATATCTGGTGCTTTTTATGTCCTATTTTATTATATTATTTGAATGTAGTCAAGTTATTTCATTTAAAATTGTTAACCTACTTGTTTAAATTATCTTGAAAAGTAAAAACTTGGTACTTAGTACGGAGTGACCAGATACAATAGTTAATCAAATGATGTAGTGTCCATTCAAAGATAATTCTTAAAATCTTCTGGCTCATTTGCACGTTAATTCCTTGAGCAATGCATCGGTTCTAAATATTCTGCCACATTCCCTGAGCCAGTTTTTGGCCCAAGCCTTGCGTTCAGGCCGGAATTTTCTGGGAGATGAAAGTGCCCAGGCTAGCGCTACAATGGTAATTTCTTCGTCAACCATCACGTTAGGCGTCCGCAGAGTAAATGACTGGGTTTATCAATTATACTGATGAAAAGATTGGCGCCGTTTGTGGGAAACAAAAAATCTCATCAAATTGAGTCAATGATACTGACAATTAAACTGATCGTCTATGAGTCGCTTTAGAGGGAGACAGGAGGGGGAAGTGAAAATTGTTAAATTATATATGAAAAATTTTTTTTACTTTTTTGAATTTGTTAGGATAGGATAGGTTAGTATATGTTATGATAGGACAGGTTAGGATGGGTTAGTATATGTTATGTTAGGATGGTTTTAGGTTAAAATTGTTATGCTGGGTATAGGTTAGAATGTTTTAGGTTAAGATACAGTAGGTTAGGTTAGAATATGTTGGGTTTGAATGCATTAAATAATGCGGACCGAATTTTTTCACTGGTTCACCTAGCTTATTGATGACATTAAGTTACAGTTAGGATAGGATAGGTTAGGATTTAAGATATGTTAAGATTTGTGGGGTTAGGATAGATTTGGTTAGAATAGGTTAGTACAAGATAGGTTAGAATATGTTAGGTTAAGATACGTTATGTTAGAATACGTTAGTTTAAAATTTGTGAAGTGATGTTGACCAAATTTTTTCATGGGTCCACTTAGCTTATTGATGACATTGTCCGTGAAATTTACATGGGTCGTGCTAGTATATAAGACAGTCTGAGATTTGAGAGGCGGAGAACGCACCATGCCTAACCATAGGGAAGAATTATTTTCAAGTTAGGGCGGTGTTAAACGAACACTTGCAAAATCATTGGTCGGTCCGGTGAGGACCTAAACTCAAGATCTAATGTAATGAACCAGTTGTGTAGAAAGCTCCGTCGTGCGTGACCCGGTGAAGCACAAGTACGTTATGAAAATGAGTGTCGTGCAGTAAATCCAAGAAATAAAAACAGTGAGTTTAAGTGTTTATGTGACATTTATAGCCCCCTAATTTTGGCAGTTTTTTATTTTCAGAAAAATAACTACATAACAAACCAAGAGCACTACTGCAAAGAAAGGCAAAATTGAGTTCACAAGGTCGGGAGTGTCAATTAAATAATCTCATTTCACTATGAAATTACATCGCCAAAAGAACTAATTTGTATGAGATTAAATCCCAAATATCTGGATTAAAATTAATATAAAGTTGAAAATAAAAGCAAATGGGAACTTATAAAATCGCGGTATATTAAAAGTAGATACATCTGAAATAACAGATGGTGGGAAGCCAAAACCCACGAGCGAGTCGGAAAGTCTCACCATGATTGTTTTAAGCTTCAACCAACGTCCTTGCAATGGAATTACACTTGGAGAAAATTGTTCCGATTCATGAACTGATGCCTAACACGAAGAACCTTACGAGTTTGGGACGTGAAGTCTAGAAATTGAGACAAGTTGTTAAGAGTGCAATTTTGTGTGCCTGGTTCATACGCGCGTTATTTGAACAAATGCGAGGCGTGATATTCTTAGAGGCAGTACTGTTTTGTGTTAAAGCTAAGAAATTGTTGTTGGGGAGAATTAATAATTTTGATATTTTAATAGTTATTTGTAGGGCATTGACGCATATGCTGTGTGTTCTTTTCTTATTTTTGTTGCACATTCATATGTTATGGAGGAGTGCCATTCTTTATTTTCGAGATTAGGAGGTGAAGAATTCCACTGGTTAATCATTTAATACAAATTAACGAGGGGCCTGATGTTTCGTGACAGTATTAAATTTTAACCATAAGATTTGCCCCAGTGATTGGAAATTTTTTCCTATCGGGAAATTAATTTGGGTCGAAAATCGAGAGCTTTAGCACACAGTCCGCATTTCCACCGGGAATTTCAACACGCAGACTCCACTTCATTATGAAATTTTCTTTAATGAAGTTTTTTTTACTCTACAGCTCCAGAAACAACCCCAAAACATCAAGTCAAACTGCCATATCTAACAGTTACAAACGTGTTATTTGTGGTTGAAAGTTACAATTTCACATGCTAAACAAACGCAATACCTTCGTGACAGCAACACTCAAGCTTCGTCTTGTCTGACCAAACCACTGGTAACCAGAAGATTGAATCAATTTCTACGTGTGCTTTGACATAAGATAAATAAGCTTGGACACGTTAAACAGACGGAGTTAATGGTGCATTTTTCAGCGGAGAGCGTTGAGTTCCTTTTTCATATTTTTTTACGTTGACTCGAAACGTTCTGAGCTCGAGTTCCAAAGAAAATTCAGTATCATGACAGCGACTCTTGTGTTATTATTTCACGCAACATTTTTCTATCGAACTTGTATGAAAGATTTTTTACTGTTGTGTTATTTTGCAATTCTTAACTGCATGAAAACCTTTGTGCACTATTTTAACGCTGTTCTGAACCAGACTAAGACACAAAATTGTCCAAAAATTACTTATAAACTCTTGCAATTCTTGAGTTCATTAATAATTCTTGATTTTAACACATTGACTACGTAGTGGTATAAATGTGTAACAATAGGTGTATTGCTCATTTGTGTGCTGCAGGGGTTCCCAGCCTGGGGTACTCGCGCCCCCTGGGGATGCGAGAGAAGTCCAGGTAAATAATAGGATATTAGCTATGTGTTGGCACTTTTGTTACAAGAGGTGCGAGGTTGAAATCATATTTATTTAGGGGTGCAGGGTGAAAAAAAGGTTGGGGACCCCTTGTGTACTGATATACACTGTAATAATAATAATAATGTTAAGGGGTGTTGATAGAATCAACATTGAAGCACGGGGACGAGTCCTTTACTGCTCCCCTCTATGCATACAATCTGCGACCAAAAGATTAATTTAATATCATAAAGGATAAGTCAATGGAAAATACGAAACTACCAAAACAGTTCAATTAAGTCGTATTTATCATACAAAGTTAGTTCATAAACTCCTTAACGTCTAATTGTCGTCCCAATACCGTTTCGACGGTGCGCCATTTAAGGTGCACTGCAAATTTTAATACAATTCCTACTATTTATGAGGCTTTCGCTATGTATGATGAAGTGTTTGAGAGTTAGTATTGAGTTAGTATTGAGTTAGTACAAAACTCGCTCACTGGTTAAGAAGCACACCATGCGTTAAGAAGGTAATGTCTTATTCTCTGCCTGTTAACTATTATCTTCTCTTTGCGTGATGTTTTATCTAAATCCAACTCCGTTCCTGGTGATGGTTGCATTTCCCTAGCTCGTCTTAGCAGTTTTCTCACTTAGTTTTCCACTGGTTAATCATGGCTTGTATTAACAGTTTCAAATTTAAGTGATAAATTTTAATGAATTTTTCGAGTTTTCAGGTAGCGTTCTCAGCTGCAGTATCTGCAGCATCGTTATCGCCTACTCCGACATGGGAGGGGATTCAGCACATGTTGATAGATAAGCCACCATTTTGCACGTCGTGAATATCGTGATGTTTTCGACGTAGCACTGGATGGTGTGTCTCGTAGTTTAGGCCGTTAACGACACTTTAGGAGTTGCAGTAAATTACCCTTTTGTCTTTAATGATATTAAGGGTCAAGTGGACAGCGTGTATTTCAGCTGAATTTATTGAGATCTCTTTCGGAGGTGTTGCGGTGCCAACACTAGTGCCTCATACTGCTGCCGCTCCTGTGCCATTTTTTTCCCCCGAGGCATCGGTGTATATGGTCACATCTCCCTATTTTTCTTCTGCTATTTTTTTAACCCCTTGGCGGATAATGAATTCGGAAAACTCATTTTAGGGAAGTTCAGTTAGTTCTCTATTTATGGTTGGTTTCGTCAATGCCCATGTGGGAGTATTAATGTTCATCAGTCGATATGAACTGATATGAACTATCTGGTTTATATCGACTTTTTTCGCTGGCCAAATTTTTCTATTGGTTGGCATTTTGATTGAGAATGTTGGCGTTATTTTCCTGTTTTGGAAGAGTAGTCGATTACTCGGCGTTACCGTGTAATAGAAGCGGGGTTTCCGTGTTGACTTCAGACTTTGTGGTAATAACAGAGTGAGAAATAATTTCGTCAAATATCGGGGGGGCATTTCATTGTAAATTATGTGTAAGCTAAATGTTGGGGTGGATCTAAATGCTCCTGTAGCGATTCGAAGTGCCTCGCATATCCTAATTGACTCGAGGGGTTTCACCGACACTATCACAGTTGTTTGACTGACAGAATTGTAGATTTTGATCCATAATCAAGGATTGATCTTGTCATGCTTCTATAGACTCTGAGGGTCGTGGTTTGACTAGCTTCCCAGCTTTGAGATGCGATTGATTTCCGCAAGTTAAGGCTGTCATTTCCTTTTTTTCTTCAAAGTAGTGACGTGTTGTTACGAGCTCAATTTTTCATCAAAGATTGGGCCTAGGAATTTGTGTGAGTTTGTGTATTGAATATTTTCGTTATTGAGTTTGAGTGTTGGACTGAGGAATAGTCCGGGTATGGTATTTAAATGATTGGTTAACTTATGCTAGGTGAAAATTCAAAGCCATGACGTTGAGACTACTTAAATATATCATTAATACAGGATTGCACTTTGTTTTGAATGACCTGGAGGTCTTGGTGGTGGTATCCGACTTGCCAAAAAAGTCGTCAACATATTGTGAATTATGAAACTTGCTGTCCAGTGGAATCTGTTTAAATACGTCGTTTATTTTTAGGGCGAATAATGTAACTGAGAGAACAATGCCTTGAGGGACTCCGTTTCCCTGTTTGTAAGCACTTGAGTTTAGTTATAAATTCGGACACTTGACGATTTATATTCTAAGAATTTGGCGATGAAAATTGGTAGTCTACCTACCTCTGAGTCCAAAGTCAAATAAATCCCGTATAATCCCATACCTTCACGTTTTGTCGTAGCACTGGAAATGTGCAGCATTTTAATTATTTCACTTTCCTCAAAATAGATTTCAGCACACAAGTTTATTTTTCTAAACTGTATCGTAATGTAATTCTAGTTTGAACACTTCTTTGAATAGATAGATATGCAACCGAGCAGTAAAGACGGTTTTTTTAATTTTGCTATTGTCAAGCTAACCTAACTAACTCTAGCAGCCGCGCTAACGTAGTCAACCAGTTAGATCGATGCTGATCTTTCTTCAACATATGCACTTGATCGTTGTTAAAAATGAAATGATCCAGTGAACAAAAACTTTCCATGAAGTATGTGGAAAGAATAATTTAAAACAACATACACACGTACACTATTTCACTTCATGACAGAATTAAACTTGTACTCAAAACCAAAGGAATAACTGCACTTGAGAATAATTAGCAAGATGGTATGAACAAATTTGAACGTCAAATTTTGATTTCATCAAATATTTACCGAGAAGGAAATCATTTTTGTTAGTCTACTGCTATAATATTCTATTCAGAAATACCCCAAACTCCATTAAGAAATATCCCTAATCACTATTTTATGGAATAGTAATTCATTGAATGAATAATTCGATTAGCTCTGAGAAAAAACACGAGAATGACAGATTAGTAGCGCAACTGTGAGCAGTGAGAGATAAACAAATGAAGTTAGGAGATGAGTTGATATGAGAACCCGGCCGTGAACAGAGCAGGAAATGGACAACGTTGATCAATTCGCCATGGTGTACTTCAGACTGAGGATGGATGAAGATACTGATGAAGAATATAATGGAAACTTACAGAAAACGACAGCTAATGAAATGAAAGTATTCACTTTTTCTCATCTTTTCCAACTTTTTACACAACAGTTATGCAATTCATTATAACTTCAAGGCGCCAGGTACAACCTTTTGATGGCAGTGTACTGAAGGAAAGGAAAGCTCTCATCATGGAAATTGATTATAAACATAAGAAAACAAGCGGAGGAGTAAGAGCGAGGCCAACGGACGTCAGACACGCGCTGCAAACAAGCCGTTCGAGTGATGCTATGACCATCAAAGATGAAGAACGTCTCCATAAATGTGCGAATGGATGAGGTCCTATGCAATCAAAGGCTAAAAGCAAATATCGTAATAGTCTTATTATTGAGATAGAGAGACTTTAACTTCTTTGGTGTACTGTGTGTAGTCAGGTGTTTCTAACTTCAGTAAAAATTGTGGATAGACACACTGTAAGAATGAATCATCGACGTATATCGAGGACCTCTTCCGTATTAAACGTAATGCTTCTATGAAAAAAGAAAAGCGTATTGATAATCGAGATAGAGATGAGCTTTTTAAAGGAAAAACTTTCCAAGTATCTCTCACTTCCAAACTTCCAAGAAGGAGCATAAGGCCGCTCCTGAACTTGCGCTAAGTGCAGCAGCAAAACAGCGTGCCTATAAGCAGTGAGAGCAGAGCATATTAACACAGCACAGCAATGCGCTCACTTGAACGGGAACTTAGGGCAGCGGTTGGAGTGGTGAGGGGCTGGCGAGGTAGGGGAGGAAGGTGGGGACTGCAGTGGGGGAGTGTTGCTCCAGGCTATATCCCCGTCAGCAGGCTGGTTGAGGGCCAGCATGGAGCGGGAGGCCATCTCGTGGGCCAGCGCGATGGCAGAGTCCAGCGTGCGCTCGTCACTCGCTGAGATGGGCTTCACCTGCACACAGTGTTGAACCGCACACTGCACTTCATCTGCACATTGTGTTGCACCGCACACCGCACTTGGTGTTGTCCACCACACAAAACCTGATGAGTGTTTCACAACACATCACATGTACAGAGTTTTAGACACACCACCTACATAGTGAATGGCACACATCCCCACCAATGAGTTTCACACGCACACTCCAGCATTCAATACACCTATATCGATTGAATTAAACATTATAGCGGTGAGGTTTATGCAACTCCATATTAATTTAAGTCTCAAAATAATATATGGAAGACCCACAGAGAAAAGAAAAATCCTGTCAAAGATTTACAAGGAAATGAGTGAGGATTCCTATGCGCATCCACACATATAGAACCACACGCAGAGAGACCTGAAATTAGCAGGCTCCTTGAAATATCATTAGGGCAGAAGAGTGCTTGTGTACAAAGTACCGTCATCTGTTTCTTCTTGCTGGGCCTGGTGAGGGTAAGCTCCCTAATTTCGTTCCTGACGTTGCTGACATCGACATCTATGGAACGGCTGCCGTGGTCCGGGGCGGCGGTGGCGCCAGTGGAGCAGTCGTCCAGAGCACGCAGCACCTCGTCCATCAGGCTGGGGCCGAGGTCAAACGTGCTCCCGCAATTCGTATCCTGGGATCACCATCACCACATGAATTTTGCACGTGCGTTATTTCTGAATAGGGCGGCACGTCAACAACTGCAGGCAGATCAGGCCTCATTTGCAAACTTACACTCGTCATTTGCTACCTTGAAATAAAAACAGCCTTTGAGTCAACTGAAATCTCGGCTCTTCGAAATAAGTGTGAACAACTAAAATAAGACGGTAAGAATGCGTTCCTACAAAACTAGAAGATGAGGAGCAGTTTGGAAAAGAAGAGCAGCAATCACTGCATTCTACACGCTTAAGGTAAGCGAACGGTTTTGTTTTTGGACCAAAAACCAGAAATGAGATTATTGCCTGAAAATGCTCCTAATCCCTTCCTTTATCACGTAGAAACGTCATTTGTCCCGTGTTGGCAACCCAAATCTCCATAATTACCCCCAAATTGCCCCCTCCCCTGCAGATGAGCTGAGAGACCAGAGTGGTTTTGTGCTTGTGCGTCCTGTGAAATGCCTAGAATATCAAATGCAGCAGTCCGTTCTGGCTGAAGATGCTTTTATGACTTTGAGGGGCAATTCCAGCTACAATTTTTCCACTTAGGAGGTCTTTTTTGCATCGTAAAGATCAAGGTGAGTAATATAAATTTCAGAGGTAGTTTTTTGTTAAATCGATTAGAATTTTTTTTATCGCAAAAAAGTAAAAATAGTGTTTTAAAAATTCAAAATATTGGAAAAAAAAAAAATTTCTGAAGCGACATCAAAAAACTGTCTCTGAGTTTTGCAGATATATTCAATGTGAATCGAACAAAAAAACAATCGTCTCTATGTACAATATTGACAGAGTAATATAAATTTTAAGAATTTGCCTTGCGGGGTTGGGGGGGAAGAGAGGATGGGAAGGTTGTGTGGATAAATTCCAAAAATCTTAATTGGCTAATAAAGGTTTATTCGAATGTTATAAACACGCTGTGAGTACTTCAGGGAGAGCCTATTTCACTCCGGAAGAATTTCCTTTCAATTCTTGAATATTTCATAGGGAAAAACTGTTCGAGGCCCTCTGCAGTTCGCAGCAGGTATTAATGACTTATTAGTGGTAGTGACTTATTACAACTATGGAAGACTTTTCTAAAATGTTTTAGGCTAATTAGAGGTGTATTAGTTTGTAAGTTCTGATGAAAAAAAATGAAACTATGTAAAGGAAACAATGTGTACTCTGCGCTAGGGTGATTGGTAACTTTGACCGACATTTTCTCAAAATATGGGTCCTAGACTTTAACAGCCAATTTCTCCTACAGTTTTGAAGCCCTTGAGAAGATCTTTTTTGCAACGTGGAGATCAAGGTGAGTACTATAAATGCTAGAGAATGTTTTTTTGAAAAGTGGATTAGAAATTTTTTCATTGTCTACATAAATGAAATAATTGGGCTTTTAATATTCAAATAGTTGTAAATTTATAAAAATGGTTATTTCATTGTTAATTGAACACAAAAAAACGTTTGTCTCTATGTACAATATTGTCTGAGAAATTGAAATGTACAAAATTTT
>JACJUY010000937.1:31181-67621 GCA_014220935.1 Platorchestia sp. MABIK
AAAGGGAGGTATGGGTAAATTTCAAAAACTTTATGGGCTACAACTGTCTATTCGAATGTTATAAACATGCTGTGAATACCCGAGAGCATACTTCACTCAGGAAGCATTTTTTATTCATTTTCAAACAAATTCATGGGAAAAATTCCTCGATTACCTCAATTAAGTCCGATTCATCATTTTTCACATTACTCATTGACCATTGCTACTAACGGGCCCAAACGCTCCTTAGTTTGAAATTTTATCCATACATAATCCACCCCATCACGCGTGGGCAGGCAGTGACAGCGTCAAAAAATGAAATTACCTCCTTATGCACTGCTTCCACTCATTACTACAGAAATTTTATACATCGTAAAAATTCCTGTTTAGCTCACCGGTAATCATTTATGACTTGCATAAACGATTTTAAACGACACATTTTTGGAAACACCGACCTCTTTGCGAAGAACCAGCGAGGAGGCACCACCATTTCTGTTCCTCTCGACAGCGGCGCTGGCTGTGCCAATACTCTGGTCGTCCTTTTCCTCATCCGAGATCTCGGTGTAATGGTCGACAGGCTCGAGAGGGTACTGGCTCAGCGACGTGGCTGAGCGCAGGTCCAGCAGCCTACCGAGGCCGTCCGTGTGGCTGCTCCGCCGCCCCGAGCTCGCCCCGGGGCTCCAGCTCGCGCCTCCCACGCTGTACGTCGCGTCGCTGTCTTCGCTCTCCTGCTGTGGTGATAAAAAGAACTTCCCTTCAGGCGCACTGTACAATTAGATTTCATTTTCTAGCAACAGTATAAAATCCTCAAACAGTGTAGCATTACGCCATATACCGATTTGAAGTTATGATGCCTTACACCCTTGATGCTTTGCTTTATGCAAAACCTAATTATAAATGAAACCGCAAAAAGTCCGTTTTAAATCCAACATTATTTTTCAAATAGTCAAATACTATAAGAAGATCGTTTCGACCCGTAGGTCATTTTCAACTTCTGTAGGTAGAAAATCACAAATTCAGTAAAATTGTAAGTAAAATGTTAGACAATGAAAAAAAAAGGAGTAGCATCATACTAAAAATCCACAAATCCAACCTAAACTAGTTGAAGGGGGAAAGCAAACTGACTCATTTAAAACTGATTTTGTCATTAAAATTACCATGGATTCTAAAATATGAAAAATTATAATTCCAAAAGTAGATGCAATTACTTTGAAATCGTTAAAGCGTTCTGGAAGATCACACTTTTCTGCATGGTAAAGGATGGCAGAATGGGATGGCATAGCATGCTGGTTTACTCCTACCAGCATGCTCCGCAATGCGAATACTGAGGGCCTGTTTAGTTGAGCCCACGCACTCAAGACACACAATGGGCACCACTACAAAATCGACATAAAAGAAGAAGCTGCAGAAGTTGGGGATCTTCAACAACGTCGAACCCTGTGATCCATCAAAAGTTATTTTCAATTTTATTTCAGTGGAATTGTGTGCCTGCCTTAATACAAATTGAATTTAAATTGGTATTTTGATCATTTTGAACAACTTGCATATTATCTCCAGTCCATGCAATGGGACAAGTTTTATCAATTAAATGGAGAACTGAAGAACCTTGCATTCAGGTATTACTACAGTTTTAAGCCGTACAAAATGTTTTCCATTTCTGGAAATGCAGATATCAAGCTTTTGAAAAATCTTTCTTCTGATGATAGCATTATGGTCCCCCGGCCAGATAAAAGCAGGGGAGTCGTTACTTTAGATAGATCTAAATATTTACCGAGTATGCACTGCCTCATTGCCACAAAACCAAATTTAGAGAGATTACTGAACCTATCTTAAAATTTACTACTTGTGTTGGGGATAAGATCAACAATTTTTTGCAAAAATTGAAAAATTTTTCTTCAACGCCTTCACTACGATAGCTATTTTAGTAGTCTTTCCTTTTCGACGGTAGCAATTGCCACCACTGCATCAACTTGGCTCGCGCCACAGTCGCGGAAGTAGGTGACCAGCTTGGTGCAACTCAAGCAACATGTAGAGACAATAAAATGCGTGGGACAAATATGGTACAAATCATGACCCATACAAAAATTTATTGTTGACCCCGTATTGGGGTAAATGTATACCACGCCTCCGTGGTGCATATGTAACCCAATTCGTGTGTGCTGCTGTGAGCTTAGATACTCGTATCTTTGACACGTGTATGCTTATATTCCAGATGTATACTCAGTATTTTATTTTAGCATTGATATTACGATTCAAATCTACATTATGCCTGGTTCGATTTATCAAAAATTGATTATAAATACATTTATTTTTAATTTTCAGCAATGGATGCAGCTATCTTTCATGGAAATATAAGCAGCGCAGTAGTTGAAAATGATCCTTATTACAGTGAATACTTCCCTGATGAAAACAGCACATATTCATACGAATTATCGATAGGGGAAACACAGAACTTGTTGGTCAATGAAAGTTTTCAAAATGAAATGAACCTTGAAGACACTGGAGTTACCAATCATAGGAAGCCTGAATCTGCATCACTGTAATTGTTTCTATTCACTGGCAAAAAAGAAATGTGTGTTGAGTCAATAATAGAGTCGGAATATTCGGAAAATTTGCCAATTCACGAATAGAGCTTATTCTTATCTGATGATGTGATTTTCGACTTATGCTTGGTATAAAGTTTTCCTTTGACAGAATAGTCTTGGTTACAAATGGCTGATTTTATTGTGATTTTTTATTCATACTTAGTATTAAAAGTTTCTCCTGGAATGGAGCTAATTTCTTTTATTACAAATGGTTGTGTTTTCATTGTGATTTTTGTTTTATACCAAAACCTTTTTTTTATAAGGGATCAACATAGTTATAACTATTTTCACATTATTTCAGCCTTTTCCAAGCGCATACGTGAAGATAATTACGTTAGTTTAATAAAATACGAAGGTGTAATGTTGATTATTAGAACTTATGAAAAAATGAGCAGTGATACACATGTGTACCAACACGTATATCAGGAATGCACCTGTTGGTACATATATGTGCCAACACGTAGTGAACGTGTAAATAACTGACGAGATATATAAAACTTTGTTTGTACTGGGCTCTGGGTCGGGAACTTTACGTGGATTACCAAAACTTCACAAACCAAACTTTAATTTAGATTTCATTTAGACCAATTTTTGCTGCTTACCGTGCCACTAGTTTTTCTCTCACTAAATTTTTAGTTCCCATCCTGGCACCATTTATGTGTAATCCCTATACCGTGCAGAACTCAAAATCGTTTGTTGAAGAGGTTACGTCAATTAACCAGGCCGATGATTTCATGGTGTCTTTTGACATTGAGTCTTTTCACGAATATTCCCTTGCACGAGACCACTGAAATTTGACTGAATTACTTTTTGCTAATGTAGAATCAGTTATTGGCTTTTCAAAATTTTTATTCTGTGACCTTCTTCAACTTTCTGTACTAAATTCTTTTTTATTTTTGACAACAAATTTTATCAGCAACTTGACGGTCTAGGAATGGGCCTTCCCATTAGGGCCGACTTTTGCCAATGTTTTTATGTGTTTCCATGAGCAACTCCTGTCCTTCAGATTTTAAGCCTGCATTTTATAGGAGGCACGTTGACGATACGTTTTTACTGTTTAATAGTAGTTCCCATTGTAAATTTTTTTAGACTAATTGAATGCCCAACACCCTAACACAAAATTTACTATGGAAACTGAAGTTAGCAGTTGTCTTCCATTTCAGGATGCCCTAGTTACTCGCAACAATGGCAGATTTCACACTTCAGTTTTTGGTTAACCTACTTTCACCAGGCTTGGGATCAGTTTTTTCACTTTCAAATTCAAAATAAACAGTATTAAGACTTTACTTTCCAGAGCATATAGTTCATGTTTATCATTTTCCTCTCTTCATGAAGAATTTGATTTTTTTAAACATTTTTTTATATGCAACAGTTCTTCCTGCCAACTCATTGATTCAGCTATTAAAACTTTCTTGAATAATAAATTTTACAGCAAGCCAAATTCATACTTAGTCAATAAAAGCCATTTTACCTCACATTACCATTTTTTGGGTACAAATCGAAAAAACTGAAAAAGGAATGGCATTCGCTATTATCTAAACATTTCATGCAAATAGATTTCAAAATTACATTGGTCAATACGTCTAAAATAGGGTCTTATTTCAATTATAAAGATAAAACTCCCGAAAACATGCTCTTATCTATTGTTTACAAATATTGTTTCGCACATTGTGCATCTGAGTACGTGGGCTCGACTAAACGAGTCCTCTGCATTCGCGTTGCGGAGCATGCTGGTAGGAGTTTTAGAACAGGCCTCCTTCTCTCTACGCCATCCCATTCTGCCATCCGTTCTCATGCAGAGAAATGCGATCTCCCAGTGTGCTTAAACAATTTTAAAGTAATTGCATGTGCATCTGGTATTATAAATCTTCCTATTTTAGAATTCCAGTACATTTTGGCGACAAAACCAGTTTTAAATGACAGTCAGTCGGCTTTCCCCCTTCAGCTAATATAGGTTGTTTTGTTGGTTTTTAGTATAATGCAACTCTTGCTATTTTTTTCTTCTAACATTTTACTTGAAATTTTACTGAATTTGTGATTTTCTACCAATAGAAGTTGAAATTGACCTACGGG
The DNA here is from genome assembly GCA_014220935.1 of Platorchestia sp. MABIK. Taxonomy (NCBI): domain Eukaryota; kingdom Metazoa; phylum Arthropoda; class Malacostraca; order Amphipoda; family Talitridae; genus Platorchestia; species Platorchestia sp. MABIK. The sequence continues at coordinate 35,819 of JACJUY010000937.1, forward strand.
TCGAAACGTTCTTCTTTTAGTGTTTGACTATTTTAACGAGAATGTTGGATTTAAAAGCAACTTTCTTTGCTCTTTTGTTTACAATTAGCCTTATATCCTTGAGCAGCTGACATGAACAAAAGGCCTAGCCTAGTGAGAAAGGCGAGAGAGACTCGATAAACCACTGAGAGAATTTCGATATACCGAACTTCAATTTCCAGCGCTGAAAAGGCAAATTCTGCTATTGAGCCCTTCCTTTAGATTGTATTGCACTGGGTATATATAATCGACAAATACTTGAAAGCAATGATCAGAGTTTTGCAACCTAGTTGTCAAATATCAAAATATGTTAAAGAAAATTTTGTTGCCTAGCAACTGCAACAGCACACTAATGCCACTAGGGCTCAATAACATTCTCTTCAAAAAACCACACGAAAGCAGAGTAGTGATCAGTTAACCGGCTTCTTGTGAAATTTTTAAGCAAACTCATGTCTTGCGAGTAAGAATCTACTTGACAAAGTACTACAACACCGTCACTGCAAAATAACTTTAACGTGACCTGAGTCTACTTCTGAGAGAGAGTAGGAGCTTTACACCTCATTCAGGTTTGGCTTGATGCCATGAACACCATCTCAGAATACGCAACGTGACACTAAAGACAACAGCTTAACAGCTGCCCGATCGTGCGCCAAAAAGGCAGCGCCTAGACATGACTGGTCTTAGATCAAAAGGGTAGTTTTATCCAGGTAAAACAGGCTTTTCTATTGTACTACTCTGATTAAAAATAAACCGGCCAAGCGCTGATCTAGAGGAAATAAATCATGTATTTACAAGTAAATAATCAGTTATCCAAACCAAGATACCATAAACTCTCTTGGTTTGGGAAGAGTGTAATTGCTTACTAATAGTTCTTTTGAAAAAGAATTTTGCACATTTCCACAAAGGGCGCCTTATTACATAATTCTTGAAGAAGAACTTACTTTCTTTAGTAACGGCGCTCTTTCAGACACGTCAGAGCCCGCTCTGGAGAGCACGGACGCAGCGTCCGCATTACTGGAGTCATAAGGCTTGTAGGGCGTCACTCGGTGCACCGGAACGCCCTCCAGCTGACACAAGTGGGGCAGTACAGTGAGCTGGAGTCAGGCTAAGTCTAACACCCTCAGCTGGACCTCATTTGCAGCAGAGCCATGCTCTATCTGCTCAGTGCCCAGTCTGGCGCTCGAGCGCAGCATTTCCTCCTCACACGGCCAAGTCCATTAGGTACATTCCTTACGTTCTGACTCCGCCCATCTCTAGTCTTGTACTCCAAAATGAATATATCTTCAAAACTTCCCAAGTCAAATTAGAATTGCCTCCATTTCACCTCACTTCAAAAAGATTTCTTTTTCAAGACGAAGTTACTTAATAAAGAGCGAGAGGTTATTTCTGAAATCGATGTACAGCAGAGGCCATAAAAAGGGAACAGAAATAACAGCCTTTGAACCTATAATTACTACGATTTTGAAACAATATTTCGAATTTGAATATAAATTGGTAAATTACGAGTCTCCCAAGGCCAAATGTTGAGGGACAATCTAAAAATGTATTTCTTTCGCCTGTAAACATTTTTTTGAAACACTAAATACACTTTTCCGGGTTACATATGATACTAATAAATTGTTGGAAATATGATCAAGATATGTGACGAAGTCTAACACCTAAAACTTTATCTTTTATAAAAAAAAATCATTGTAGCAAATTATAAAAAAAACATTATAGAGATCACTAGCATTGTATGTAAGTCTGACTGAAAGTGTCATTCATCGAGAGATAAGCAGGTATAAAATCTCTGAAATGCTAGATGCGCAACCAAAGACCAAAAGACCTTAAAAAACATCTGTACGAGATAATATCAAATTACCACGATGGCTAAAATGGATCGTTCTGCGAGAGCATTATCAATTTCCCGAATGTTCAGCAAAGAGACAAAATATTATCTCAAGGAAAACAGTTTCCCGTAGGTTACAAAAATATCAAATTCTTTGCTGGAGTGCGAGCCGGCAAGCCGCTCATTTCCGAGAGAAACCAAAAAACCCACCTCGATTTTACAGTAGAGAATATATTTGAGCCTAATGCACAATGATTTAGAGTTGAACTCAAAGCCGAACCGAGATTCAACGTGTTCGGTTCTGATGGTAAATTTCACTCGTATTTACGACGCAAAATGCATGAAAGAATATTATTACGATGCATTAAAAAAATTCAAGTGTGGTAGCGAAGGGAATAATTTCTCCAGTAGGAACGGGTCCCGCGATCCATTTACATGGAAGAATTAATGTAAAAGTCTAAGAGAGCTTCTTTAGCAACATGCACCTTGCCCACGGGTAGGAAGGTTACGACCTCTTGAAGAGAAAGTGATCACTCAGATGGACAGGCTATCTCATACATAGTTCTTAGCTGAACCCTATCAAAAATGAATGGAACATCATTGGAGAGAGGGCTCAAAAAAGAAATCATCAAAATGAATACCATTTGACAGATTTATTGAAAGAATAGAAGTGGCTAACAGCCGCGTTTTGAAAGAAACTTACAATGCAACGTGGTCGACGACGGAGTGAAGTGATCCAAAATCAATGAGTGTTCACTAAATAATACAATAATTTCCGATTTTTGTAATGAATCAAGGTTTACATACGGTTTCTCAACTTTTAGCAATGGGACAATTCCCTAACATTTTTCAAATCACAAATATTGAATTAAAATTGCTGTAAACTGTGCAACTAGCATCTAGTTCATATAAATTTCTTAAAAGTTTTGGAGTAATTTACTTAATAAGGTTTGAGCAATAAACTATCAAGTGCTGTTGTTTCCATTTCTTATATTATGGACGCTACCGCACATGACCATAAAACAGTGCTTCATAACATGATTCGTGACACCCTATGATAATTACTGAAATAAAAACCGAATCAGAAGAAAATAAAACATGTAAGAAGTCTAGACATAGAAGAGCCTCCCATAAGCCCTGGTTAGAGGCACCTTGCGCACGTCCGCCTTGCCACCGGCCAGGATGCCCACGTCTCCAAAGAAGGTGCCGTCAAGCCCCACGTGTCCGGTGTGCTTCAGGTCGCCCTGGGGCCGGCTGATCATGTCAGGACGCAGGCGGCGGCGCGACGAGCACGTGTTCTTCCCATCTGTGAAGATTAGTATAGAGTAAGAATTTCTTTTAATCACTCCTTTTTTGAGTCTCAAAAAAAGCTTAAAATGTTTCAGCCAAATTGATGAGACTAACAAAATAAGAACGAACCAAAGTGGTTAAAGGAAACCCGTTTAAAATTTGAGTTGCAGGACGATAGACCACCAAAAATTTTGACTGCCTGACCTCCACGGATGAGAGGCAGCTTGTTGCTGGGCACATTAAGGCCGAGGTAGGCGACCGTATGGCTGGGGTTGAAGAAACCAGTCTTGCCGCTATTGAGCACACCCTTCCAGGTGACCAGCGAGCTGTCCTCTGTCACTGGCCTGAGGGAGGCAGTGGTGCGCAACATCAGTAACACCTTCAGAAGTGAGGGGGCAAGCAATGCAAGCATTTAGCACGTCAACAGTTTTCTGCAACAAGGATCTCCCATTTGCAGTTGAAATAAAATCTTTGAAACTCAGAACAACTCAGCCATTTTCGTAAGAGATGGGAAATTCTTTCCCGAAGTACACGCCAGAAGCATAGAGCATAAACATCTCGTGACACTCTCAATGTGAGCAGGTCTCTTACGTCATTCTATAACAGCGGTAATTTAATGGTCAAGTAAGTGTGTGCAAATTACATCCTCTCAAAGTAATCCAAATTCATGGTCGGATGCTTAGATAAATAATAAAATTCTAGATCAATAGCAGCCACATATTAACAGACTCCAATCGTCTAACTGCAATGAGTCAATTATCCCCCACAAATTTCATGGCACACTTTTTGCCTAACGCACTCTAACTTTTTTTCCCCGCAACCTAACAAAAGTTTTCTTTCAGTTTCATTCGATTTAGCATCAGTCAAGGTAAAATTAACTCATTAAACTTCATATGAGAATATGCCTCTAAAAATTGGAAAGTAATTCATTTCTCAATTAGTGTCATGAGATGTCAAGATAGTATAATATTTTTTATTGATAATGAAGCACCAAATGTAGAAAAAAATGAATTTGTTCGAGAAACTTCCCGCTATTGTTATATTAGTTTAAGACTCACTTTATACAACAAAAGCAATCTCAAAAGAGCGAAGAGAAGAGCTCATCTAGTACGGACTGAAGAAAATATGAATCTAGGCACAAAGTGTGTTCTCACACATGATGCTCGGCGCATGTAAAGTGCAACTTAAGAAGAAAGAGTTAGAAAAACGAAGGAACAAATTGCGAAGAAGGCATGGAACCCAAAAGATGCAAAGTTGGCAAGAAAGACAGAAGCATCGAAGACTTATCTATGGCTGGAGTAAGCTAATGCCCCTGGGCCGCCACTCTACATAGCATTGGATAGACAATCTTAGTAACCTGAGATCAATTACTTACCCTACACCCCCCGAGGGGCCCTCGCCAATTTCCCCTCATTTTTTTGAAGCGTAAATTATACAGTTTCTTTGTGTTTTTTGCCCTCGCACAAGTTATTTATGTGTAAGTCATTTTTTCTTCTACTATTTATATTTGCAAAAGGTTTAAATCCTTCCTGTTTGTAAAGTAGTTTAATTCGATAGAAGTATAAGGTGTCAAATTTTAATGAGGGAGTAAAAACCACTGAAGTTTCTTAAATTTTCCTTCATCAATTTTTAATTAGAAAACTTTTTCCTTCCACAAGAACGTCTGATTTGACCATCTTCAAATCTTTGAACACTATTAAATAATACAGTGAAGTGATCATTGGCAAAAAAACATGAAATAGAAACAAAAAATAGAGAACTGTCAGCGCACCCAAACGACCTGGTCGACCACATCCTCGGAAAACGAGCACAACTTCCCAAGACAGAGTAACCACAACGCCACAAACACCATCAGTCTGCCCTCCTTGAGACGCCAAACATCCCACATCCTTCCCGCTGTCAACACGGAATGCTGCGCGCGAGTGTCCTGAAGGCATCACAACGCAAGAAACACCAGCCAGAGAACGTCCTGGACGATGCCGTTACCTTTTGTCGAGGACGGTGATGATGTCTCCGACAGCGTAGTTGAGCCAGGGGTGCTGGGAGAGCTGGGGGGCCGGGTCCAGGTGCTCCCGCACAGCCTGCACCTGCTCCGGCTTGCACTGCACAGTTCAGAGCACAGTGTTACTACATGTAATGCACTATGCCAAACGCTCTCATTCTAGCTCAATGACGGAACCTGTAAGAATATTCGTGCAATTTGGAAGTAATAAAATTAAAAAGATCACTTAATCATCTTCAGGAAACAATGTGAACAAGAGTCACATTATACATGAGGATTAAGAAATTATAAAATTTTACTACTTAGTTAAAGTAATTTATTCGTTTCAGAACAACAGTGATAACATTTAAAGTAAATTGGACAATTTTTCCTCTCAAGATCAAATGTATTTTGGCAGTAAGGTCACATATTGCAAAATTCAAAAATGCGCAAATGAATCTTGCTGTAGTACAACAAACATGACTTGGAAGAGCAGTAGCCTTCCTCGTCCCCAACGGTAGTCTGGAGACATTTCCTAAACGAACTTGACGCAATGTTTACTGTGGCGTTTGGGGTTATATCCCACAGCTCGGCTTGTAGTGCAGCAAGCGCTCAGTTCATGTCGCCTCACAACAACTACACATGGACTACGGGACTTAAGAAGCTAGATAAGGAACAAATGAAGTTATACATCGTTTTTGGCATCCATCTCTGGTTGGTCTTCGAAAAAATATGCGAGCTATCTATGACGCTTTCCCAGGATTCTCAACTGTGGGCAGTACCTCAATAAACTAATTATTTAGCTAAAAAATCGTCAAAAACGTGATCAGGTCACGCTCACTGAAGACATGCAAAACACATTATTGTTTGGAGGAACGTCGTCTATTTTCTGTTCAGGACTTTGTAAGGGACTGCAATTCAGCTACCGTGGTTTCTATGTAAGGGACTGCAATTCAGCTACCGTGGTTCCTACGTAAGGGACTGCAATTCAGCTACCGTGGTTCCTATGTAAGGGACTGCAATTCAGCTACCGTGGTTCCTATGTAAGGGACTGCAATTCAGCTATCGTGGTTCCTATGTAAGGGACTGCAATTTGGCTACCGTGGTTCCTTTGTAAGGGACTGCAATTCAGCTACCGTGGTTCCTATGTAAGGGACTGCAATTCGGCTACCGTGGATCCTATGTAAGGGACTGCTATTCGGCTACCATGGTTCCTTTGTAAGGAACTGCAATCCAGCTACCAAGTCATGAAGCTAGTCCTGATAGAAGATTTCCGAGGCAGCTTAAGCTTGAACATTAGCTTCTTTGTGTTGAAGCGGCCCAAAGCAACATAAGTTTGGCCTTTGCTTTATTTATAAGAGACCACTGGATGCAATAATAATGAAGATTATTTTATAGTAATTCCCTCTCGCTTCAGTCAAGATTGCTGAGGCTGCTTCCTCCGACACTTATTAATTTAATAGTTGAAAGAATTCCGATGTGGAGAAGCCTACTGCGGCCCCAGAAAGGAGTCAATCTGCTCCTTCTCATTAGCAACAGCCTAGAGGTCACAGACGTAGTTGTCAAAGCTCTATTGATAGTTTTTAGCGCCTCCACAGCCCGTTTACCGCAGTTACTACTTTTCAGCTCTCAACACTAGCACAAGCTAGCGTGAAGGACAACACTTACTCCTTATTCAGGTGAATTTCATTTTTTAACGAAGTACTTTCTCAACACTTCATATTAAAACGAAAACAAATCCAATAAAAATTGATACAAAGTGAATTCTAACAAAATCTCTCGCAATTCGTGAAAAAATTCGCAATTCGTGAAATCTCTCGCAATTCGTGAAAATGAGCCGATTTTCAACATCGTTAAGTAGAGAGTACCTACAAAACTTGCGTAATTTAATAAAAACGAATCAATTTTTAAAACCCTTCATATGCCGTCACGTCAGTCATGGGGAATAGCAGCGCTTCCTGACACAGCCCTCCATGAAGTAAGCTACACTCACTAAGAGCTTTGGTTTGATCTGAGCAGAAGAGCTGCTTTGCCGAGGAGTTTGGCGTAAGGCCAGCAGCAGAACAGGAGGAGCAGATGCTCACCTCAGGCAGGGAGCCGAGCAGGTGGCAGAACTTAGGCCTGCAGTCGGGGTCGTGCTGCCAGCACTGCTGCATCACAGAGTAGTAGTCCCGGGGACAGGCGTCAGGCTGGTCCAGCCGCTGCACACAATCGAAGCATGGTTTGCACCACAAGACTGCACATTATAAGTTAGTTTAGGTCTCCATAACCCAAACCATTGCGTTCTTAACCCTCGCTTGTTAGAAACTTTTTTCGAATTTGCTGTAAATAATAGGTGAACTCTGTAGCTTTCTGCATATTCCTTATTTGTGCTGAGCTTCGCATTGACATTATTTAGTAAAAAAAATGTTTCTTCATCTATTGAGCTTTTCATTTACTGGATCAGCCTAATATTTTTCTCATAATTTCAGTGTCAATCCGTAGATTTTCAACTCTATCGTCTCTGGGATATTTATGGCCATTTCTTTACTATCAAACTTATACTTGTGTTTATAATGTCATCTTATAGAAAAAATCCTGCTGAATCCAACAATATTAAAATTATTCCTCTGCGATAAATAGAAAACAATTGTGACTAAGAAACCTAAGAAATCGCCATGTGCCAAATTTTCGAATTTGCTGTGGATGGTATACAAATTCTGTAGCTTGCTGCATATCCATGATTAGTGTTCTGAGGTTCAAAATGACGTTTATTACAAAAAAATGTTGTATACAATCAATACTGAAAATAACCTATAATAATGAAATAACTCACTAAATCAAAGTATACAAGTGAGTGGATGACAAGAAAGCACGTTACTAAGTAAATATAAACCAATAAAATGAGCCCGTAAGTGAATGAGTAATTCTTTAATACCTGAAAAAATAAGCAATTTACACATATATAATAGTCACCAACATCAAAACTAGCATGGATTACATTACAACAACTGCAGCATTGTTTTCACTATACTGGGCCGGATGCATGCCAGTGTTCGCAAGCACTGACCCTTGAACTTGAGGGCCGACAGTGTCGGGGCCTGTAATGTAACGCCAACAATTCCCTCCGCACTACTCACAATATTCACACTAAAGAGTTCAGCGCCAGTGTACCAGACTTGTCCAATAAACTACTCAGGATCCACCAATCCTTGTCACAAGCTGCCATTGGGCGGTATCACTGGGATAACCAGTACGTCAAAACACCATCCCCAGGCATGGTGGGCCATTGCAGCTCACTCCACATAACTGGCTCATTCAAGTCACTGTCTCTTACTCTAAGGACGTACAAGAAAAATAATTTTCAGAGCTTCAATGATACTCAAATTACACTCCTGATCTAATCCAGCAAGACAGCTCATACCACAATCATCTTCAGCACATCAGGTATCCCACTCATTCTCTCCACGCTGCTACAACACCATATTCGTGAAACTCTCTCTCTCTTGCTCATACTTACTACATTCTAGCACAAAATGTTTAATAATTGTTTCTTCTCCTCTCCTATCACACTGCCGACATAATCTATTATTATACTCATTCCACCTCCGTGTGCGTCTATTCAAGCTTCAAAGGTCGAGATCCATGCCACGCTGTTACGGCGTAGCTCACAGAAGCTTCTACCAAGCGTCAATCCCCCCTACCTACTTGAAATTGCTGCCAGATGATAGAGCTCTCAGAGCCGAGTCCAACGCTATACAACAAAGCTACAGTTGTAGTATTTTTACGTGCGCTCCAACGGTGGTTGATATCTCGATCACCAGGCAAGCGAGGGTTAAGAAGGAAGGAAGGCGCCATTCATTTTAGAATTACGGGAACACAGAATATATATACGTGTGTCCCCGCACTCTGCACATAGAAACAGATAGATTGGAAAAAGTGAATAAAACAGGGTAAAAGTTGAAAAAAGAGTAATGGTACTCAAAAGGACAACAGTGAACCGAAAAAAGATGGTCTGTGAGTAAAAAAAAAATTTATTCCATTTCAACAAGAGGAAGGCCTTCCTAATCTACAGCTCATGACCTCGCATCTTTCCCAGAAAACGCCACTCCCATAGATACACTAGCCATATCCTCTGAAGAGGAAATAACCCCACAAATGGAACACCTACAACAAGCCCTTAACTTGACCTCAGCTGTCTAACAAAACTGAATTTTGAAGATGAAACTGCAAAGCATTGAGTATTACAGGTCGACAAGTTTTAAAAGTTCAATAAAAGTGACGCTGTAGAAATAAAACCTACCAAATATTCTGACCTGGTTATGATTTGTACGTTCTCAATGCATGTCAGACGACACACGCTCCCTTGTGACGTCAACTCAGGGGGGAAAGATTAACTCTCAGTTCATTTTGACAAGTTCAATTAATTCAATTTTCAAACTAAACTTAACACAGTATGAATTTTCACAGAGATAGCAGGAAAAATCATGAGCAAACCCCATTCAAATTTAAAAACTGAACAAGGATCAGCACCTGACTTAACTGTACATGAAGTCAGCTAAAAACAGTTGTGTCAGAATTTCAAGCACGGGTACTTTTAAAGTAGGCGAAAATTAAGATCTGGTAACATGAATTTTTTTTCTTTCGTAGTAAGTCTGCAGTGAGAAGGCAAATTGAATTCCAGAGAGGTCAACACCCAGTACTCTTACCATCACATGCAGGACCTTTGCACTCAGTGTTCTCACTGAGCATAACAGATTAGATTAGATTATATGTTAGTTTCAGCCTCCCTAACCGCTACAAAAAAAAAAGTGTATCGAAGAGAGGATGGAGGAAGGCACCATTTAGTACGGATATTAGGGAATGCAGAATCTATGCAGAAGGGGCATAGAAACAGCAAGTTGAGAAAAAAGTTCATGAAACAAGATAAAAGTTGAAGAACAAAGTAGTAGGCGCTGAAAAACAGGACAGCAGTGAACCGAAAAAAGTGGTCCTTAGCATAGCAAAAAATATTTTATTTGAACAAAAAGAAAACCTGAATAACTCTCAGCTCGAGCCCTCACACATTTTCCCCCTGGGAGCGCTAGTTCCAATAGATACAATAGTTGTATCCCCTTGAGGGCAGGACTGAGCATAACAAGCATGACGTTTGCACCCATTGTTCTAACTGAGCATAACAAGCATGACGTTTGCACACAGTGTTCTCACGAGACATCACTAGGACTCGTGCAGCACCAGCAGCACTCGCGCAGCACCACCAGCAGGATGACAACGCCCCTACCTCATAGTTGGGCTCGTCGATGGCTTCAAGGATCTGATGGCCAGTGAGGGCAGGCCAGGGCTGGAAGCCGTAGCTGAACATCTCCCACAGCGTCACCCCAAACGCCCACACGTCTGACGCGGACGTAAAGCGCAGGTAGTTGATGCACTCCGGTGCACACCTCCACACCAAGCACATTAGTTAGTGAAACTCGAGGTGAACTTTTATCGAGTCTTCCTCAACAGTTGAACGTTTTAGTGCAGTTGCTACGGTTGTTCAAGTTTGGTTGGAAGCAGAAAATTTTAAAACCAACTTTACTGCTTGAAAAAACTTGAAACTTTTCTAAGTTGTGTCAAAAATGTACAAACACAATGATATTTTACCTTGCCACTGGGCCCTTGACTTTCCTTTGTCAGGTGAACAAGCCCTACAAGCCAATGGCCACGGCAACTACCTTTAAAAGTTCTCTTTGTCTTCCAAGTTTCTCACTGATTCCACTGCTTCATTAAAAGTTTGCAAGTCTTAAAATTAACCATGATAATAATGGGATTTTTAAAAGGTAACATTAATTAAACAATTGTTTCACACCTGATTAAAATCATAAATAATATTGCACAGAGGAAGTAGTTTCACGGTCAGCTATTGGGAACAGCACAGGATTACAACATAGGAGCAGACTTAAAGACAGGACAGGTGCCGAAATGACAAGACTTAACAGTGCGGCTGCTATGACGTGACTTAACCCTTTAAGGTCTGCATTTTTGTGCTCTTATTACGGTTATCACAACCACCGTCACTAAACTGGCGCCGGCATCAGGTAATCACTGATATCAGGATGAGGAAGGAACTGCCACTCGGCAGTGAACTCCAAAGAACACACTAGGGAACTAATTTAATGAGAAATACAATATATTGAGGCTATTTTTGATAGAGGACTGTAGAGTCCACTTGGGCGTTAAAGGGTTAAGGTACGCAGATTAGATTATAGGTTAGTTTAAGTCTCCCTAACCGCTACAAAAAAGAGCGTATCGAAGAGAGGAAGGGGGAAGGCACCATTTAGTAGGGAGAGAGGAGAATGGAGAATCTATGCAGAAGAGGCAAAGAAACAGTAAGTTGGGGAAGAAGTTCATAAAACAAGATAAAAGTTGAAGAAGAAAGTGGTAGGTGCTGAAAAACAGGACAGCAGTGAACCAAAAAAGGTGGTCCTTAATATAGCAAACAACATTATATTTCAACGAAAAGAAGGCCTACCTAACTCTCAGCTCGGGCCCTCACACATTTTCCCCCTAGGAGCTCTAATTCGTATAGTCGTATTCCCCTGAGAGGTGAGGTACGCACATACGAGTTAGCAGCGCAAGTGCTACGACGTGAACAACGGGTCAATCCACGCACTGAAGTGCAAGCATTAACGCTACTGGCTACTGTATAGTACTAACCCTCAAATTACACAAAGACGAACGTAGAACTTGCGCGGTATTCAAATTTGCAGAACGAAGCTTCAGTGAATGACACTGTTGTTCACAACCTCATATGCTCAAATATTTTCTAAAAAAAGGTAGTGAGATATTTGAAATGGTATTCACTCATGCCGGTACGTCAATGAGAAATTTACAATACCTAGCGGTACACACATGTCTCAATACGCAATCAAAGTGTTAAGAATGAGATTTGTTAGGCTAAAGGTAAGACGCTTCAAATCGAACACCTGAACTAAGACTATGAAAATCAATAATTTGCCTAGTTTAGATATTAAACACGTTGGTTACGTTTGCGTGGCTGCTACGCTTGGTTAGGTTAGGTTGTAAGTAGTAGAATTGAAAAGAATACAACTTTACGGTTCAAAAACATTTCTAGCCATTCTAGGAGGTGAGTAGAACGTAATTGCATGTTATTATACCTTGTGGGCTGAAATCTATTTTGGAAAAGGTGGTAAAATAATTGAAATACTAAACATGTAGAGCAGTACTGCAGTAGCTAAATGAGCAATATACCGTGGTGGTACACAAACGTACCAATACGTAGTAAACGTGTTCATGTATTAAAACAGATCACTAATAATTTTAAGAGAATCGGAGGCATCATTTTCCAAACCATGTCACTCATACAATGCTGCAAGAGAGCCCTGGATAGTTTTTAGAGAATTTGGACAACTCTGATCAAAACGCTTTACCAGCTTTATTCTTTCTTGATGTTTATTTGACCACATAACATACTTTGGTTGAATAAAAAAATATCAACATACACTAATTTATAAAGCTAAGTTTACAGCTGCTTTATTCCATGCCAGTTTAGTTACAATTAATGTCCTCCTAAAGTGAGAGGACAGTCAGTTGGGAAGCGAGCAGTGCAGTTGGTTGAGACTCACCAAGCAATGGGCAACTTGAGGTTCACATTGAAGTTGGTCTGGTAGTAATCCTTGCCCACGCGCAGCGCTCGAGACAAACCAAAATCAGAAATTTTGACTTTGTTCTTGCTGAAGACGAGGATATTACGAGCAGCCAGATCCCTGGTCGGTAAGAAAGCAATGAGGCTTGATAACAATGCTCTCCAACAAGCAAGTGTAAAGTGAACACCAGAACCTGAGCACCAAGCGTGTTGCCTGACTGCAGGCCAAGCACTGTAGTCACAGCAAACCTTAACATGTCCTTAGCAAATTCTGTTTAATCTTCCATCTGCTTTTGAAACCAGGGCCACCCTCATCTACACGCCTACATTGGAGGTCCAAGTACACTCGACTAATCAAAAACAAAAAGACCTCAATTACCAGATTACAAAAAAGGAAGATAAATTTAACATAATTTTCTTGGTATCAAATTGATATTGAGACTCTGTGTGAAAAAGTTTACAAATTTCCAAGGAGTCCAAAAACACCGTTATTACAAAGGCTAAAAGGCCGTTGAGTAAAATATATTTTCAAGAGACAACACTTAGCAGTAAAATTAAGTTCTGTTCCTCATTGACAAAGCCGTGCAAGATGAACAGAAAATAAAACAAAAGCCAGTGAGGGAACACTAGAATACCTATGGATGAGCCTGTTCTTCTCGAGATAGGCCATTCCGTCACAGATCTGGACGCTGAAGCTGCAGAGGGAGAGCACGGGGAAGCTGGTACGAAGCGAGGGCTCCTTGAGGCACTCCAGCAGCGAGCGCAGCGGGGCCAGCTCTGTCACCTGTACAGCACACGCTCGTCACCAACAGCAACGTCAAAATCTAACCAGGTATTCAAAAAAGTAGATTTAGCTCGTCATCATTTTAACCGGCGATTGGCTAATGGATTGGTAAATTGATTTCCAAATACGATGAATCGTTTTGAAGCAATGATGCAAGTTGAACTGTTGTATATGTAATCTTGATTGACAATAAATCAAATATCGCACTTTTTCATTGAAAGACTGGAAAAATTGGTGACTGTGTCATGTTATTCATTTCTTGAGAAGTGGCCTCATACTCTTCATCACAGATCTGGCCTTACAGTGGAAGGAAACAAACCTTTGGTACAACAAGAAATTTTACTTTGAACAAATTTCAGACAAAATGAAAAGAAACTAACAGGCTAAATTTATGCTTGAAAAATCATAAAAGTTGAATGATCAAGAAAATTCAACGAATAGAATATCAGATTTTTCTGTAATATATGGGTGAAAAAAAAAATCAAATTGTACAATTAAGTTTCTACTTTAAGTGGCCTAAATTAACACTTAAGGACAGCATTCAGTACAGAAATTTCTAGATTATCCTTGCCATGCACTTAGTAGCTGACATGTGCAGTCTCTATATACTTTGATCATCTGTCAGTACTGCAGTACCACTTAATGCAGTGAAATCATAATTTAAAACGAAAATTTTCAAAGCAAAAGAAATCATAATCAAGAAATTGGAACAGGTGCAACGCTCAGGAAAATGTCAGAGAAGCTTGCAATTCCATTTCAATCATTATTTCAGTTGTTTCTAGATGTAAGAGCCAAGAACCTACAGAAAACCACAGAAAATTTGGTGCACCATGCAAGATATCTGCACATCCTTTGAAGAAATGCACTGAAAAATTCAAAACATCCTAAATTTCATGCAGTAAGAGTTGCAAGAAATTTACCAGCTTCAGCCACTGCTGTACCACTACGCACAGTAAGAAATGTCTCCCATAACAAAAACGAAAATCGTACTCTCCAGGGAAAACAACATGGTAGATAAAACGACATGAGAAGCCTAGTTGAAATTTACTCAAAAATAAAATACCATATCCAAAAAATTCTGAAGAAAGTATTCTACCAACGAAAGAGACCGAAATTGATTTATTTGGTTGCAATTCAAGCCATCATGTTTACAGGAAAGACAGTGCAGTACTGCTTTTGTAACTAAGAACACAGTTCTTACAGTAAAGTTTGGCGGAGGTGGCATCATGGTCTCGGGATATTTTCCAGTAAACGGAACTGGCTATCATACAAGATGATAGAATGCAGAATTATATCAAAATACTTTCAACTCCAACTTGCATTCACCACTGAAAAAAGAAGAGCTCCCAGTAGATTGGAATTATCAATGAGATAATGACCCTGAACATACAGCAAAATCTATAAAGAAATGGCTTATAGAACACAATGTAAAACAACTTGAATGGCTAAGCTAGTATACAGACTTAGCCCTATTGAAACCGTGTTGTACAAAAGTTAATATACATAGTATAAAGATCTCGAGGATCTGAGGAAGATATGCATTGATGAATAAAGAACATATTCCAAAAGAAATGCCCATGTAATTAATTAGAAGGTATCGACTTTGATAGATGGCTGCAGAAATTGATTGTCATAGAAATAAATAAGGCATATGCAATAATGCATTGGATGGCGATTTTGTATTCGTTTTCAATTGTATGAACAATTTCTCACTTATAAATACATAAAATTTTGCATACATTCTTTATTGGCTTAATGTTTGTAATTTTTCTTGTATGTTATGCTATTATAGTTTTTCAGTGTATACTCTGCAAAGAAGTTGCATTTCAGCTGGTGTGGAATTTGTTTAATGAAGAATTTATTCTTGTACAAATATTTGTTTACTCCCACTGTTTACCCAAATTAGATTGGATAAGTTAGTTTAGGCCTTCCTAACCGCAACAAAAACGTCCCAAAGAGAGGAAAGAGGAAAGTACCATGTAGTTTGGAGTTGAAAGGACAGGGAGTAGATCCACAAAGCGTGTTCACCACAAAATCCGAGCAAGAAAGAAGTTATGCAAACTAAAAGTTAAAGAATAAAGTCACAGGTATAGAAAAAAGGAAGCAGTGAATCAAAGAAAGGTTGTCCACAACAAAAATAATTTTTTATGACAAGAAAAGGAGAAGGCTGAGCATTCAACACTGCTTCTGAGCGCCAATTTGCTCAGAGACAATAGTTTTATCCCCTTTTAGGGGTTCACAGTAATAAAAATATATACAACAAACTCAAGCATTCTTAAACGCGGAACTTTCAAAGAAAAATTTAGAAGAAAAAGAATTACAAATGCACAACACAATTATTTAAATTCTTATCAAGAGTTTCATGAAATAAATCATTTTTATTTTTTCATGTCAACTTCTGAAATAGCTTAGAACCATTAAAATTATGGTGCATCAAATAGTATTGGCCAAAATATTGACATTTTTATGAAAAATGTAATGCTTGTAAACAATACCTAACCACAGGCAGCAGCAGACACCAACTCAGGGCCTACATCAAGTCTAGCGTGAACTATCTTCACACATTCTATGAAAGGGTCGGTCTTCTCAGTCTTGATAGTAAACGAACAAATTTAAGCTGAACTTCAATTTCTAGTTCCTCCCTCATACAGATGTAGGTCCTACATTTTGCATTATGCCACTGATTTAGGGCCTAAGCAATACTGTAAACAAAATATCTCTCAAAATTCAGTCTGTCTCAACAATTTAGAGAAAATTTGATGTGAGAATCTTGTATGAAGTTCAATGTACAAGGTAATCAAAAAAGTTCTATCTGTATCTTGTCTAACAATTGAATGAAGTTGAAACACATACACAATGCGTGTAGCAATTGTTTGCAGATTAAGACAGCCAAAAGTAGGAATATCAGACGTTATAAAAACATGCGCACCGTGCTTAGCCATAAGTTATACATCAGACAGCAGTGGAGAAGCATGAAAGTGTGTGTGCAAGTCCCGTTTGGGGCTGTTTGCTTTACAACTTCAAAGTGGGCTGATCAGCAGCTGCATCAAGTTGGCGCATATGTCAAGCGTTTGAGGATGGTGCTATTGTAATAGGACGTCAGAGTTTTGCTGCTGGAAATGAGGTTAACTCATAGGAGAATTGACGCTCCCCCAGCTCTGAGTCTGTTCAGCGCAGCTTCTGTTCGTAGCACCTGGTTATTCCATGGTGACTGCTGACTCGGAGCAGCTCGTTTTTCATTCAATCATTGAGTGCGTTCCATCACTTGTGCTCCGTGTTTTACAGATTGAGCAGGTTATGGATTAGGTTAGTTGGATTATAGAGGTTCCAATCGAAAGCGAGCGTCGGCGTTTTCACTTCATGGCGAGTGGTTCGTGGAAAGCAGGAATTTCAAGTGATTTATGCAATTGAAGGGTTATATTATGATAAAAATTGTTTTAAATATACCTATAGTAAAAGGTTTCATTGTGAGTTGTTGCTGGCTAACTATGGTCAAGTTTTAGAAATATAGTTTATGCTATGCTCTGGAAAAAATGTTGAATGATTGGATCATCATAGCTAAGTGTTAGGCCCCGCGCCAGTATGGCCTGATGGATATTCTCGTATCACGCTACCGGCTTTGTAAATAATGTTTGCCGGAATTTAATTTGAGTATCGTAGATACTCCACACACCCCCTTAAATCCGGCTTGTCCGAAATTTGAGAGAGCGACGAAAAGAAACGGTCTGCTCTCTTGAATTTCGGAACTTCCTTATCTGTTACTGAAATACTCTGCAACTAACATTGTTCCCTGCAAATAAATCTGGAAATTAACCGAGTACTATCTTCCCCAAGAAGAATACCGACTACCAAGAAAAAAAGGGTCTCCACTCCTAGAGAGTTGTCAAATGAGAGGCGCCCAATGAGCAGCAGCCCTACATCCGCTGAGATACAGCCTCTACAAACTAAACAAACTAAACTTTGGCAACCGTGAGCAAGGTCAGCCCTTAAAAGCATCCGAAAGATCGAGCATCTTGGCGCCCGATCAGGGACCAAAAATAATAATAAATCTAACAATTGGCGCCGAACCAGGACAGCCTAACAAATCTAATACGCATTTTCTAACACCAAGATTAATTGTATTTCAGAGAGCTTCAAGTGCTTGTACCCATACTCTGGTTGTATGGACCGTTGTTTGTTTGTAGAGTCCCTCATTTTGATATAATTGAATTTTAAACCTCCTGTTTTGATTTTGAAATAAATTCAAATAAATAATTACCCTTACTAAATTATTGGAGGCATGCAATTGGCTATAAGGGGAGTTGAAGGCCATTATTATTATCCTTGTATTAGTACCTACCCTTGAGAACTTGCCCACGTCAAAAAGGATCCTAGTTGGTAACATCCCATAACACTGTGAATAAACAGACTGCAAGGCATTTGTTTCAAAATTCAAGTCGGGGGATTCGTCCCTCCGTGATGAGCCTCGCAGTGGGCGACCACGGGTCTTGAATGACGAAGTCCTGAATGCGGTCATTGAACAGGTTAGTGGGCTACGTGTGGTAAACTTGAAAGACAATTTAATGTGTTTGATAAAAAAAACAGTTAGAATTCATCTGCATTGCCCAAGTAAAATGTACAAACTGAGCAAATGGGTTCCACATACGCTGTTGGAGGTCCACAAGACACAGCAGCCTGCTAACACTACTTTCTCACCACCGTACAGCATCCTTGTTCAATTGAGTGCATACCACTGATGAAAAGTGGATTCTGTATGAAACTCCCAAGCATACCAGACATTGTTCGTTGCCTCAGGATGCTGTCCCTCACACCACAAGACCACCTATGCACCCACGCAAAATCATGCTTTGTGTTTTGTGGACAGGTTGTAAGTGGTTCATTACTTGCAGTAGGCAAGCACCCACCCAGTGGAGTGTGCAAGAAAATACTAGTCTCAAAATTATAGGCCCCCAACTTTTTGAGAAAAGTGGAAAAAACTTCAAAATGGAGGGTATTTTGGCCCAAAATGGTATTGTGAAATGTTTTTTCAAATTCCGTAGATATAACTATGCCATTGAGCACTTTTTAGGCCCTAAACCAGTTTTTCTGGTGTTTTTAGGCCATTATAAGGATGTCAAACATTGAGACGCTGATGTTATAAATTTTGTAGTTCGATCTCCGATAATTTTGTGATGGTTTATAGAAATTCATGGCTTGTCCCAATTTTGATCATTTTGAAGCTCTGCACGATATTTTT
The DNA here is from genome assembly GCA_014220935.1 of Platorchestia sp. MABIK. Taxonomy (NCBI): domain Eukaryota; kingdom Metazoa; phylum Arthropoda; class Malacostraca; order Amphipoda; family Talitridae; genus Platorchestia; species Platorchestia sp. MABIK. The sequence goes on from JACJUY010000937.1 coordinate 54,580, forward strand.
GACAGATTCAGTGTTCTTACAATTCATAAAAAATTTTATTGACTCGGAGGCCACCCGCTTTGCTTTTTATGCCTTTAAAATCTTGTTACTTTTAGTGATGATGTGTAATTCACTCATTTCAAGTATTTACATTTGTTTCACAGGAAACTTTATGGAAAACAGATGTGTTTTAACTTTGTGATTCACCTTATGGTAGTGTTATTTGATTTTTAACAAGTTTGGTAAAATAAAAAATTCCGGGTTCACAGTCTATTTTTGCTCCTTCGTCGGTCCAGAAATTTTCTACAAATTTTCACCGGCAAGGGCATTTTCAATTGCAATATCTCAATGAGGTTTAGGATTTAAGACTCAAATCTCCTGCTGCTCCTAAGAGGTGTACTATTGATAAGGTTGAAGCAATATAACATACCATAAGTCGAAAACCAGCTTTTGCGTCAAGGCGTAAATACCGTTTTCGGTTGGTTTTGAACGGGAAACGATGCTCATTCGCTCGAGGTGCCGATTTCAGTTCAGCGTTGACTTAGGATGACGCATGGGATGTCGACCTTCTAGCACCACGCTACAAATCAACTGTTTAACATACTGATTAAGATTAAAGTGTCATTATAATCAAAGTTACTTCGTAATATGAGCTCAAATATGCAATGTGAGTAGTTTTTGACGCGAGAAATTACGCATCTACTCACCTTGCGTTTTTGAGAGCAATTTTCTTTCAACCCTTTAATAATTCAAATTCGTAAATTGTGTCCGATTTTCGTTTATAACGAAAACAAGACGCATTCGTAAAAACTTAATAAATGAACGAAAAATGCAGGTTATAAACTTCCAATTCGTCCTGTCTAAAGATGTAGCAGCCAACTATTTCTCGTTCTGTACAGCTGTTTTGCCTACTTCTGTTGTTTTCAACAGGTTATTTTGACATTAGAAATTTGAAATTGGACGACCACATAGTCCAGAACTTTGAAATTTTATTCCGTAACAAAAAAAAGCTCATTCATGAACGAACCTCTCGGCTCAAACTCCACGAAGATGGTTCGTGTTGGCTTACTTCCATTGAACAAGGCATTTTCTAAGAAGGGTGGTTAAAGTGAATATTTCTTGCATTAATTACTATGATTGGGAAGAGAAATTTTAGGATCTTTAGGATTAGGAACTTTTTAAGCGTAAACGAAAATTTGATCTCCAATAAATAAAGCTTGTTTGAAGGCCTCAAAATCGCTCAGCTGACACGTGTAAGTTCTAGAAAGCCCTTATCTAAGTGAGAAGACAACATTTTGAGGCTCTAACTGATGGTTAAATTCGTTGAATGTGTGTCCCCCGTTGGCGACTCAATTTTACAGAGGTCATTCGTGTTTAAACAATGTGATTTACAGTTTTCAATTGTATGACTATAATATTTTCAAAAATTTGTAAGTTTTCACTCAGGCTCAGTTCATGGTTTCATTTCGGTCCAGAAGAGAAATATAGGAATCAAAAGAGGTTGAAATTGGTCCCATTCATGAAATTTTAAATTTTGGCAAAAAGAAATGTCTAACGAGAAATTTCACTGATTCAAAGCTGGCCACTGATTTGACAGAAGAATTTGTCTTAGAGAAATATGAGAAATATGTTTGGATATAATATTCTCATTATCAATGATGAATTGCTAAGTTAAATTTGTGATGAAGAGATGAATTTCATGCCACTGATAATTTAGAAGGTTTTAGTGAAGTGTACAGTGCACCCAAAATTGTACAGGAATGCCAAATGCTCTTGAAATGTTGAAATTTTCTAAGTGATTTGAAGTGAATGCGTTGTTTCTTGGTATTTACCGACTGCAAGACGAAAATGCTTCCCGCTCAGCAAGAGCATTTGGTCTTGCTGAGCGGTCTCAAAATGAAGAGTATATCTACGCCTTCAAGTTATTAGCGCGGTAGTGTGTTGTACATTCCTTTTCCTAATTTTGATGCACAGTTAGGAACATTTTTGTATTTGACCGCAAATTAAGTTCTGCTTGGACGTAGCGTTTTGCTGGTGAGCAGTTTGGAAACGATAAATATTTTATTGAAGTGTTTTGACTGTAAATATATACATTGGAACAGTTTTGAATGATGTAAAGGCTTTGGCAAAGTGAAAGAGACGTTAACTCATGTTTTCCAATTGACCGACCTTGTACAATATTCATTCAAGAAAACGGTTATGCATTGAGTTTGTAGGCTTAATTCAATGTCTTGATTAGGACGCAGAGCAGGTGTCGTTTTCAGAACTGAGCAAAAATCAAGTAATGTAAAGCTTTGAATAAACCAAAATGTATTGTGTTTTTTCACAATTTTTCATGAGATAAGGTTTTTAACATGTTTGAGGGGCCCTAATTCATAATTTAATGGGAAAATATTGTAACCTAAACATCTCTGCTGCGGAAATAGTTATGGAACGTATTCGTGCAGGTTTAACGTTAGGATATTAAGTGGTCATTTCTTAGTTTGATGAAAGAATGTAAGCGTACATAAAGGTTGGGAATCGTGAAGAATAAGAGCAAAGGCGCCAGAAGGGAATAGGATAAAATAAGTGGGACCAAAATTTCTTCAAGTTTAGAATGGGACAGGGCACCCTGGATTATTGTAGTTTAGCTGTATGTGTGTGAGTTTAAACAATGTCGAGTAAGTTAGTCCACGTTATACATGAGCAGGATAGGTCAACTTAGGTTAGGTTAGAGTAGGTTACGTGAAGTCATGTTTGCTTAGGTAAGTTTAGACTATGTTTTGTTAGTTGAGGTTCGGTGACCTGGGTTTGGTTGGGTAAGAATACGTTATGTTACATTAGATAGGGTTAAGATAGGGTGTGACATGAAAACTGATTTAATGATTGGATAAATTGTAACACATACGTTTAGTCAGAATAATACTATAAATAAGGGCACCATCGTCTTGGTTAAGCTAAGTTATTCTTGGAAATGGTCTGGAAAAATGATTTCTCAACAGTTTGATGGTGGCAAGGTTAGGTTAGGGTTTAGCCGTTTCAAGTTGGAATTGGGAAATTGGTAAATGATATTGCTGTTAGTACATTGGTGAATGACATTGCTTTTGCCAAATGAAATGCTTGTGGTGTTTGAAAGTTCAACATAGAGCTTCGAGTGAAAGACGTTGCATAAATATTGTTTCGTCATTTCAGACGATGGTGTGTCTCATTGGGTTGCTGCTGAATTGTGGTGATTTGACAAGTGTACCTTGCATGTGTGTGAGTATGATGTGAGTGTGGGTTCGCCCCGCGTGGGCTGTGCTGGTTATGAACTGATGATAACGAACCAAACGGTCACTATAGACCTATACTTGCAGCAATTGGAACGTGTGCAACAGGCATTGCGCTAGAAGGAGCCACCACTGGTGAATCACAAAGGTGTATTTTTCCTCTATGACAACGCCAGGCCGCATGATGCAACAGTGGTAGGGGAAATCATACAGCAACTTGGGTGAGAGACTTCGTGCCATCCACGTTATTCATCAGACCTTGTGCCAACCAATAGCCACATCTTCCACTCTCTGGATAATTATCTTCATGGGAAATCCTTCACCAATGAAGCAGACTTGCGCCTAGCCCTCACAGACTTCTCCACATGCAAAATCCCCGAGTTTTACCGCAAGGGGATCGAACAGCTGGAGACACGTTGGCAGAAGGTGCTGGATGCCAATGACTGTTACTTCAAAGATTAAATATAAGTTACACACACTGTAAAGGTTTTCTTTTTTCTTTCAAAACCGACAAAACTCTTCTTGATTAATTTGTAGCTCCTGTACAAGCAATGCATCAAGTGAGAGTGGAGCTCAGGCGACTGACCAGCATGAGGGCGGAGGAGTCGAGCACCACGCCGTATAGTCTCACGATGTGCTCAGAGTTGATGGAGTGCATGATGGCTGCCTCCTTCAGGAACTCGAGGGGTTGTGACTGCAGACGCTCCGTGGATAGGCACTTTATAGCCACTTGTATCTGCCAAAAACATACACACACTTGAATATAAATCAACACCATAGCAATTTGTAAACACACCAACAAGCTAAGCATGCACAAACATAAACACTACACGGTGTCTTGCCCACACAATCACACTGTGCTATGCACAGAACAAATGGACCTGCACACACATCACACGGACCTGCTCACACACATCTCAAGGACCTGCCCACACACATCTCAAGGACCTGCCCACACACATAACACGGACCTGCACACACACATCACACAGACCTGCACACACACATCACACGGACCTGCACACACACACATCACACGGACCTGCACACACACATATCACACGGACCTGCACACACACACACATCACACGGACCTGCATACAAACCACACCAGCACAACAAGGGAGCCACAAAAGAACTCAGATCGAATGCATGCAATGCATCACCAGCAGGAACAGCAGCAAATTTTGCCTTTAATGTCCAGGTCAAGACCTGCAGAACACAAGCACACCAAACATGGTACACACGAGTCATCTAAACTGTTGACATTGCCATAACTGTGTGCTAACTATCTATGCAGCCCAAGCGAGTTGGCTTGTAACTGTACTAAAAAGTGACGTCATTTCCTGAGTTCAGTCATTTCTATAAATAAATACATTTTTGAGTCTAATCAATTTTATAAGTAGAAATATAGCACTTTTACAACAAAGGTAAAATATTTCACTAGAAAATGAAAACTCATGGTGATAGTTCCAATAGAGTAAGTCCTTGGGTTACGCCGGTCTCGACTTATGTTATTTCGTGGTAACGACGCTCCTCTCCATTAAAACATAATATATATAACATTCTGCTTGCTCCTCCCTCAGTTAGTTAGTCCGTCTGTTATGCTCTCATCCAAGATTGCAGTATCATGGATACCAAATTCCTGAGTGTTACATTGTAAGATCGCCTTTACATGCACTGATCCATTTGACATTTTATCAGGTTAGCATAGTTTAAGCAATCTTGATGAAATTTTTTCAGGTTAGCATCATTTAAGCAATCTTGATGAAATTTTTTCAGGTTTGCATAGTTTTAGCAATCTTGATGAAATTTTTTCATAGGTCTATGGTTTTTTTATGTTTGACATATTATCAGGACAGCTTTTCTAGGATAGGATAGTAAGGTATGTTGGGTTAGGATGGGTTAGGATAGAATATGTACCATTAGAATTTGTTAGTTAATGTTGACGGAAATTTTTCACAGGTCCCCCTAGCTGAACGATGACATTGCTGAACTCATTGATTACGACACTTCAAATGATTCAGGATAGGATAGGTTTGTGTAGATCAAATTAGGTTAGGATAGGATAGGGTAGGTAAGGATAGGATGGGTTGGAATGGGATAGGATAGGTTGGAATGGGATCGGTTAGGATAGGATAGCATAGGTTAGGTAATGTTTATGAAATATTTACAGGTTCTTGGTTTTTAATGTTTGACATGTTATCAGGATAGCTTTGGTTAGGATAGGATAGGTTAGTATATGTTAGGTTAGCATGGGTTATGTTAGAATTGCTTAGGTAATGTTGACCAAATTTTTTTCATGGGTCTACCTAGCTTATTGATGATATTGTCCGTGGAATTTCCACGGGTCTTAATAATAAATACCATTATGTTTCGTTCCATCTTACGCGGTTTAACAACGTCAGCAACTGGGAGCTTGTTTCTGGCGAGCGGCGGAAGAAAACGCTTTGTTGTGGCTATACGGCAGGGAAGACAATATTCAAAGCATTTCTCATGTCTCTCCTCCTTATTAAAAATAAAGAAGTAAAAGAGGTTCAACTCTCATATGAAAACACTATTTGTGTAACCACAAAATGGCCGATGAATTTTTCCTGCTTAGCTACAGTAGATTACATCTCTTATATTATTCCAATCAGAAGATCATGCTCATCAGTTTCCCCAATATGTTAGGAATATTTATTTAAGTAATGATTTCACAATGGAAAATGTCCAAAATGGTGAAATATATTTTTTGGATGTCGTGGTAAGCAATCTCAACTCTAATTTCATTTCTTCAGTTTACAGGAAAACTTCTTACACTGGCTTTTGTATCAATTATTTCAGCTGTCTAGAAAGGTTGTGTCAAGACGTGTTAAAACATTACTGCACACAGCACATTTCATTCCCAATGTTCATCAAATACAACAAGGCCAAATAAACTGCAAACAAAATGTCTTCATATACAATCACACCAAATTTTTTGGTCAAATAGTTGTCAAATTTCTTGACCATGAGTTTCTCCCTCTGTCTGGACCGGACCTAAGCAGAAAATATTCATTGGCCTGCAGGTTTTTGGTTACATAACAGTTGATTTTAACTGAGAGTTCTTGGTTGAAAAAATCTGATACTTTTGAAACTTCCTAATTATTTAATAGCAGCAGTTGTGTGTTGAAAGTACTACCCTTGCTGTTTATTTATCACGGTTAATATTTAGGGATTTCCCATAGAACAAGTCCCCCCATTTGCTTGTACCTTCCAATCAGCTATAAAGAACACTACAGTGATTCCACTGACCCCATCAAAATCTATAATTTTTCAATACTTCGTAAAGCAAATAATGAATTCTTATACAAGAATCATTTCATACATTCACTACCAAACCTCATTTAAATAAAAATTTCAGCGCAACCAGATTATGTGTACTTGGGCGTTTGTGTACATCTCCATGTGTGTCTTTTAGCAGCTTAGGTGCAGTATCAGAAGCTGTAGCTGTTTTATGTACAGTTTTTACATTTTGTTGAGGTTAATTTCAAAATAATTCAACCTAATTTTTCATTTTCACATTTATTACTTTTTGCTCTACGTATTTTGTCATTCGTTTTTTCAGCACTCACGATGGTCCTTGAATTCTAAGATATTTGCCAGCAAATTTGTTTATCACAACGTTGGGTCATTTAACCTTGAGAGTGAGACTCCTTAACCCATTAAAGGCGAGTGGCAGGAAATCCTGCCAAGTAATAAAAAATTAATTTAAAATTACAATTTTCAGAAGGTTGGTCAAGTTTAGATTCAGTTGTGTTCTGGTTAGGTTCAGTTAGCTACAGTCCAACTTTCACAAGTCTAGCGCTTGGCAACCGTACTCAGCAGCCGTCAGAACAGAGCCGAGTGAGGGGCAGCTCAACTCAGCCTGCAATGGCGCGCAAAAAATGGTGTGTATATAGATAACAGTAAACAAAATTTTAGCTTGTTATAGCTCAAACTACTCTTGAATAGTGTTAGAATGTGTTTATTATTGTATTTCTGAAATTTTTGACATCAAATTTGAATTATGAAACAAATAAAATGAAGTGGCAGGAAATCCTGCCACTCGGCGTCAAATACATGAACTCTGGCTAAATCTGTTAAAAATGTTTCTTATTTCAATAATACTGAGTTTATAATTATATGAGATGGATTGATTTCTTATAAATTTATTTTCTACCCCCAATGACGATCAAATCCTCGAGCTTTTATTGAAAAGTGATGACAATTATAGTGACAGTGAAACAGATGTCACGTCACTATTAGCATTGTCCCTCCGCTTGTGGATCCCAACGCAATGACGGATTGTGATTCTGACGATTCCGACGACGAGGTGACTTGTAACCCTGATCATCTACCCCGTCGAATTCTACTCACATGTGCTATGGACTTAAAAAAAAAATCTTCCCCAAATAAATTTCTTTTTGTATGGAAAAAAGTTACCCAAAATAAATAGGCCAACGAAAAATCTGATTTGGAAAAATGAACTTCCAAAAACCTAGTGATAACAGATCCTGTTCAATGTTGGAACAAATTTTGGACCAAAGAATTTATTGAAAGATATTCATCAAAGTAAAGTTCATGCCATGCATAAATATATTCCTTTAGAATGTATGACTCCTAAAACTCACTGACATTTTTTTGCAATCCTATTACTTTTAGGGTACAACAAACTTCCCTAAAGACGAATGTACAGGGAGACATCGGATTACTGCAATAACACTCTAATTTTAAAATTGATGGGGAGGGATACATTCGAACAAACAATGCGTATATTTCAATTTTCTGACAGCATGGCAATCAATGAGGATCTATTATATAAGGTCAGGCCCTTGTTTGAACACTTGGATAAAGTTTGCAAACTAAAGGAAATCCCAGAATATTCAAGTATAGATAAAGTGATAATCCCCTATTATGGTAAACATGGTGACAAGCAGTATATCAGAGGAAAACCTATATGGTTTGGCTTCAAATTTTGGGCTACCTGCTCTGCTGATGGCTGAGCCGTTTTGCGACTGCATGTCGAGCCGTATTGCGGCATTCGTACTAGGATTCCTGATAGAGGCTTTGGCCATGGCCCAAATGTAGTATTGGAAATGGTTTATCAATTGAAATTACGGCCAGGGCAGCATGTGGTTTTTGATAACCTCTCCACTAACATTCCTCTGCTGAAAGAACTATAAAAAATGAAGATTGGGGCGACAGGATTTTTTAGAGAAGATAGGCAGCAAAAGACCCCACTAATGATGAAGGCCAACATGATGAAGAAGCCACGTGGCTATATGGAGAAAGCCTTCACTGAAAACGTATCTGTGGTGAAGTGGATGGATAATAAACCCGTGATGATCGCTTCAAACATGTACAAAATTTGTGATCTTTATAGGAAAGCATTAGCTACTTTTTTTAAATCCTAGACATTTTTTTATTTTCAGAGCTGTAGTATTTTCTATCTATACATGGAAATTATTATAAATATATTCGTATAAAGGAATGCATTCTTATATTATTTTATTGAGAGCATACATTTATTTAAATGCTAGTATATTGTTGCATAGTTTTACTTTCAAATGTTATCATTCAAAAACGGGTGTGTTTCAATAGTTATTCTACCCTTGTGATAAATTATTACATTTTTTACCAAAAGCATTTATTGTGTTATTTTATTTACATGAATACTATTTTTTATAGAATATCGTTACTTAGAATTATATATACATGGGTAAATACATTATGCTCAATCCTTTTTGATTTTACTTAATGTACATACATCAATGTTGAAGTTATTTCAATGGAAATGTGGACTCCAATGAAATCCATGTGTTTATAGACGAGTGGCAGGATTTCCTGCCAGTCAAAAAATCATGGGTCCTATTAAAATTTTCACCTTTTTTGGTTTGACATTATAAAAAAGGCCCTAACTAACAAATTCCGGCAGAAAAATTGTCAATATCTTGCCACAATAATTTTCGTCCTTAATGGGTTAAGAATCGTCTCATACTATTCAAGATACTCCAGATGTATCGTGTTACACACAAAAGCTTTTGTTTTGAAATAGTTACCCACTTAGAAAACCATTCTCTAAGCATAAATTACGTTTCCCTAAGCAAAAAGCCACGATTGTTCTTCCCAATAAAAAAAACTCACCCTGTCTCCACTTTCATTAGTCCAGACGCCCTGCTGCACCACCCCAAACTCTCCAATGCCAAGCTCCTTGTTGATGACGATAGCATCAGCAGAAATGATGTGGCGGTTGGTGACTCTGACACTGCTCCTGTCAACGTCCATTCTGCCTCTCATTTCCCCTGCCTCAGACAGCCCGTCAGCATCATCTGTGACTCGCAGAAGAGCGTCACTGTCACGGCGGGACAGCAGCTTCTGGAATGACAACACACTGACTCAATAATTACCAAACAAGATAAGCATGAGTAGTCGAGTACCACCACCAATTATATTCAATAATGCTGATGCACATATTATCCAACAAAACTTTTTCATTTAAGTTCAGACAAAAAAAAAGTCAATACTACACTTTCATCCTATGCAGCTATGTTCATAAGCTTTGGAGGATACAAATTGAAAAAAAATTCAAAATTTTCCTGATTAATCGTGAAAATAGTTCATATTCAGGTATTCAAGGTGTTTAGAAAAACATTAAATAATTTTATGATAAAAACCTCATTTGCTCAAAAGATCTGATTATATGTTAGTTTAAGGAAAGCGAACGGTTTTTTGGGGCCCAAAACTGAAAATGAGATTATTGCTTAAAAATGATCCTAAACCCTCCCTCTATCTCGTAGAAACGTCATTTGGCCCGTTTTGGCAACCCAAACCCCCATAATTACCCCAAAATTGCACCCCCCTCCCCCGCAGTTGCGCTCATAGAGACTAGCTGCGGCTCTGCTTAGCTCTGGTTGGTGTTCGGAAAAGTTTTTTCTTTGTTTTCAGACAACTATCCATTCATTAAAGAGGTTTAGTGTGCTCTCTTGACCTTCTTAGTGAGTGGTTTTGTGCTTGTCCGTCCTGTGAAATGCCTAGAATATCAAATGCAGCTGTTTGTTCTGGCAGAAGATACATTTTCAACTTTGAGGGGCAATTCCAGCTACAGTTTTTCACCTATGGAGGAAATCTTTTTTGTATCATAAAGATCGAAGTAGGTACTATAAAGACCTGATCTAGTTTTTTGATAAATTGATTCAACATTTTTTTATTGCACAAAAAAATAAAAAATTTGGGTATAAAAATTCTAAATTTTGTAAAAAAAAAATTCTGAAGCAATATCAAAAAACTGTCTCGAACATTTGTAGATATGTTCATTGTGAATCGAACAAAAAAAAACTAATCGTTTCTATGTACAATATTGGCTGAGAAATTGAAATTTTGTGAAATTGGCCTCTGGGTGGGGGGAAGGGGGTGTGGGAAGGGGGTGTGGGAAGGGGGTGTGGGTAAATTCTTAAAACTTAATGGGTTATAAATGTTTATTCGAATGTTATAAACATGCTGTGAATACCTCAAAGCTTATTTCACTCCGGAAGTATTTCTTTTAAATTCTTGAATGTTTCATAGGGAAAAACCGTTCGAGGCCCTCTGCAGTTTGCAGCAGGTGTTAGTGACTTATTAGTGGTAGTGACTTGTTACAACTATGGAAGACTTATCTGAAATGTTTCAACTTATTAGTAGTGTATTAGTTTGTAAGTTCTGATGAAAAAAATATGAAATCATACAAAGGAAACACTGTGTACTCTGCATTTTGGTGTTGGTAACTTTGACTGAAATTTTCTCAAAATGTGGTTCATAGACTTTGACAGGCAATATCTCCTCCAGTTTAGAAGCTATTGAGAAGCTTTTTTTGCATCGTAAAGAGCAAAGTGAGTACAATAAATGCTAGTTAGAGTTTTTTTTATAAAAGTAGATCTGAAATTGTTTCATCGTCCATAGAAAAAAATAACTATGTTTTTAATATTCAAATAGTTGTCAATTTTTCTTTTTTTAGGAAAAACAAAAAAACCTTTACTGGTTATGGTAGATATTTTGATTATGAATCGAACAAAAAAGACAATTTGTCTCTATGTACAATATTGGCTGAGAAATTGAAATTTTAAAGAATTTTCCATGGAGGGGGGAGGGGAGGGGTGTGGGTAAATTTCAAAATTTTTAGGGCTACAACTGTTTATTTGAATGTCAAACATGCTGTGAATACCCGAAAGCTTATTTCCCTCCAAAAGTATTTTTTTTTCATTTTTCAAAAAATTCATGGCAAAATTCGTTTGCTTCCCTTAAGCCCCCCTAACAACTACAACAACAAAAAAAAGAGCATGTCAAAGAAAGGAAGGAGGAAGGCACCATTTAACATGGAGGTAAGGGAATGCAGAATCAATGCAGAAGGGGCATAGAAACAGTACGTTGAGAAAGAACGTCATGAAACAAGATTGATGTTGAATATGTGGTCGGTGCTGAAAAACAGGATAGCAGTGAACCAAAAAAAGGTGGTTCTCAACATAAAAAAAAACATTTTTATATCAGCAAAAAAGAAGCCCTACCTAACTCTCAGCTTGGGCCCTCACACATTTCCCCCTGGGAAAGCCAATTCCCATAGATACAACAGTTGTATCCCCCTGAGGAGGCATTTTCTTGAAAATATGGTACATTTTGTTACTTCAGTGTTGTTGTATAAATTATCAAGTTGATGATCACTAAATAATGCAAGGATTTTATTTATATTTAAATAATTCAAGGATCTTTGGAAATACAAAATTGTGTGACTTTTAAAGAAAAACTTTGACATCATGAACAGGGTGTCTACTGATATTTAATTTCCAAATTTTACTACTTTTTACTACTTTTTACTACCTTCAACAACAAAAATTTACTACCTATTTTTACATAACGAATGTTGTCCAAACGTCCAGATGTAAGTAATCGGCCTATAATGAGTTTTTTGAGTCAATAATATACGCACTACCAAAGGTAAAAAAAAACTCATCGTTTCTTAACACTTAAAATACTTGATACTAAATGGAGCAACCAAAGCATTACTGCAAAAAAAGTTACCTTAATTCCTAAGGTACCCCGTCCTAAATGAACTCCAACGAATGTTTGGTTAAGGCCTTGTCTCAACATCTTTCAACTATGAGGACACCAGTTCATCATATGGAAAAACTTAACTGACTGGAAACTAGTAGACACCAGGGGACTGTCAGATCCCTTTACAGCAGGGTAGATTATCAGGGAATTTTATTGTGACCAAACACTATGCCATACACACATACATACATATACCAGGCTTCTCATCCCTACGGGAGGGTAGCCGACAGCAGGCCACAATCAAATCACCTTTAGTCACTAGGAGGCAGAAGAGGCAGCACTGGTCGCACCAGAACTGCCTGGATCAGTGGCAGTCCAGCACAACCATCTGCCCCTGTCAGGCCCGACAGCCATAGCTGGTTTACCCAGAGCGCTTCATCAAGTGCAGCCCCTCCCCCTCGCACAAGACAGGTCACCCCATCACACGTGGGCAGGCGCCAAGTGACAGCGTCAAAAAATAAAATTACCTCCTTATGCACTGCTTCCACTCCTTTCTGTCCACAGTCATCCCTCTCGCCACGTCCACAGTCAGACCCTTAGCACGTTTCATCCCATCCATCCAACTCATCCGTGGCCTACCTCGCACTCTAATACCACTCACTATCGACGTGTAAATATTTTTTTTTCCAGCCGCTCAACATTCATTCTTTCAGCATGCCCAAATCATCCAAGCACTCTTTCATCCACCTGCCTGCTCATCTTTTTGACAATACCTGCCTGCCCCCTAACCA
>JACJUY010000937.1:76199-92792 GCA_014220935.1 Platorchestia sp. MABIK
CGTAACATAACAAAATCCTATTCTACTGCAACAAAAAGAAAGCCTACCTAACCTTTAGCTCGGGCCCTCACATAGTCCCCCTGGGAGCGCTAATTCCCATAGATACAATAGTTGTGTCCCCCTGAGGGGTAACATTTCAATAATTGCTATATTTAAACAGCCTATATAATGTACAATTGACAGGCACTTTGATCACAATTAAGACTGGGTTTGTGTTTAAAAATGTACAATGATTCTAAAATCCGGATATCTCTACTACACGTTGAACCTAAAATTGAAAAATCATCTACAGAGTAAATATGGTTGGTGTTTTCACAGTGAAGTCTAGGCACAGACTGAGATGGAGTTGCTAGCGGTCTATTAGTTCTAAATGATTTGCCAAGGTGCTGGTAAAGTCTAATGTTAGACTGTTTCAGAGTGCTCCCTATGTAGGAACTCTGGCAAATTCCACACTGATATTTAAATATAATATTAGAGAGCAACTCTTTCGGCAGTCTGTCTATATACTAGAAAAATGTTTTTATTTGGAACCTGTTGCAAAAAACAAACTTAAAATTAAGTTGGGGATAAAATTTCCTCAAATTCCTAGTTAAACATTGCTTTAGTTCATCAGAAGTTGGCCCAATATACGGAAGAGACACATATAAAGCACATTTGGAAACTGTAGCTATCGTGACCTTTGGCTTATGGAACATTTTGTTTAGAAAGTTTTAAGAGTATGGTCAAAAAGATATTGAGGGTATCCATTGGTGGAAAAAATTTTCTCAAATAATTTCATATTTAAAAATATGTCGCAAAACTTATGATTGTTTGATGACAAGTGAAAGGCTCTGTGAAGAAGTGTTCTCAAACTATTCAGTTTAAAAATGAAAGGAGTAAAACTAAAGAAACTAGCTCCTAGATCAGTGAATGTCGGTTTCCGATAAATGCCTAGTTGAAGTTGATTGTCAAAGTGTTGAATCCTAACGTCTGAAAAAGGCAAAACTTAATCATTTTCTATATCCATTATGAACTCGATATTTGGGTGTTGACTATTTATATGATCTAAAAACAGATAGGCATGAGTCACATCATTGAAAATAACAAAAGTATCGTCCAAATATCGGTTATAAAAAACATGTTTGAAAAAATCTGGACAAGAAGACAGGTACTTATTTTCCATACTGCACATTAATGTATTTGCCAAAATAGGAGCTAGAGGGTTACCCATTGCCAAGTCATCTTTCTGTTTGTACAAAATGTTATTGAAATAAAACATTTACTATAATCAAGTTGGGGATAATATGTTTACAAGTACATTTTTAAGCAGAAACCCGGTCTTAATTGCGATTAAATTGCCTGTCAATTGTACATTATATGGGCTGTATAAATATAGCAATTATTGAAATGTCAATTTTCACATATTGTTGATCTTAATTTCAGAGCATTCATTGATAATGAAGTGTCAAAACTAGCGCTACTCTGAGTGCTTTTTTCCTGAAAATGAATTTTATTGCGTTTTTTAGTGGTTTTATTCTTGATGAAAATTAAATTTCCAAGACACGTACCCATCTCAGTTGATTAAAGAATGTCATCGACGAAAGTGAGCCATGCAGATCACAGTACCAAATACGTTGTCACCGGGAGGCCTCCTAAGGTTTCATCACGCGCTATCGGATGTGGTTTTTGTTGTATTCTGTGAGAATATTGGTTTGTATGCTTAATTTGTATGTTCCTTTCTGTTTGTTTCAGCCTAGATTCTTGCTGTGCTATGAACTATTTATTATTGTACATGAATTAATCTCAAGCCTGGAAGACCTAGCTTGCTCAAGTTCCACCATCTTGGGAGGTGAGTTGAATGGTTCTTCTAGTTAAGGAGCATGTGCATTGTTGGAATTTTCAGTTCATCAGTTTTGGTTTCTGGTTTGGTTTGCTTCTTTTATTTTGTTTCCATTGTGAGATGTTCATGTTGATTTATTTCCTTTATTTTGAGTTAAGTTTTGTTCATTATGTTCATTTTACTTATATAATTTGCATTTTTTAATTTACTTTGATTTACTTTTCTTTTTGAGATTAATTTGCTTCAGATTTCTGTTTAATTGTGTTATGTTTGTATGTGTTATTCTTTTTGTAAAGCCTGGTCATGGGAGTTGCTTGCGGTTCTGGTACTTAAAAGTTGCACTCATTCTTTTCAGCCGGCAAGTCAACACCTCATGTTCATGCTCCCTAGTCCCTACTCTTGGTTCATCTTCTCACACCTGTGTTTACATTCACTATTTGCTGTGCCTTTGGATTAGTTATTTCCCATATTCTGGTTCTGAGTTAACTATAATGAACACTAAAGTTTCATTTCACCAGTTTTTCAGAACTTACTATACAAGATTGATGATGTATTATAGGAAATTCTGACCCCGCATCAATGTGGTCAACTACCTCTTACTGTGCTCTGTTGTACATCATCACCTGGGCTGTTGCCTATGAGTTTTCTGTATAAGACAAACAGATTGAGTGAGACATATTAGATGTTGGTTTAAGCCTTCCTAACTGCAACAAAGGCGTATAAGAGAAAAGAAGAAGGCACCACTGGTATGGCCACGAAGGAATGCAAAGTCTATGCACGAGATGCATAGAAACAGTAAGATGAGAAAGAAGTTCATGAAACAAGATGAAAGTTGAAAAAGAATGTGATAGGTGCTTCAAAAAGATGTTCGGGAACAAATATGATGTTCCTAGGAGACCATTTCCGAGCATTTTCAGACAAAAATTAGATTTTCCCTATTTTTTTATTGCTCTAAAAGAGTTTGAGATATGTTCCCTAATGTCTGTAGAAATATCAAGAATGCATTTCAGCTCTAGCGCCCCCCAGAAGGAGGGGGAAGTGCATGTACGTGACGTGTCCATAAAATCAGTTCCACGGGTTGCCCCTGGCGCTAGGATCGTTTCTATGCGCGGCCAGGCAACAGAGGCAGGTCGTTTGGTTCCCCCACTCCAATCCCTTGCCAAGCCAGCGTCGCTGCGACGTTTCGTCTTGGCTCAGCAGCCATTTTACATTTATGTAGGTTGCATTTTTTACATAACTTCAATTGGCGTTCCTGAACAATTCAAGTTTTCAAGACGTTTGTTTCAAAATCTCCAAAATTTACAAAGCTAGAGCAATCCGTTTTGTTGCATTTGAAAGTGAAATGTGTGCTCTAAAATTGTGACGGAATGGATTTTTAAAAAAATTTTTGTGAAATTTTTCTGTAGACTTTTTACCATGAAATTATAACTTTTACCCGAACTCTTTCAAAATTTTTTTTATAAATTCGGAATGAATTTAAACTGAAAATCCATTTCGTCACAATTTTAGAGCACACATTTCACTTTCAAATGCAACAAACCGCATTCCTCTAGCTTTGTAAATTTTGGAGATTTTGAAACAAATGCTACATATATATTTTTATATTATATTTAATAATTCATTTTCTTTGCCCTAATGAAAAAAACTAGTTTATGAAAAGTTGTTACAAATTTAGAGATCTAGTAGTCTGCAAATTTTCATAGATGTAAGTCCAATAGAAACTTTTCTTCAGTTTTAGGAAATGGTCCCCTTAACATGAAAAAACAATTTAAAAAAAGGCCTACTTGACCCTAGCTTAGGATCTCACATTTTCTCATTGGGAGTGCAAATTCTCAGAGATACAATTGCTGCATCCCCCTAAGGGGTTCAGCACTAACATTTCATAATTATCACAACTGCTTTGATTTTTCATCATGGATTTGTGTTTTAGTCCTATTTAAAATTCTTACACTCTTCAAATTTTAATGAACCCACAGAATTTTGCCATCATTTCCCTGGAGGTCACTTGAAGCCGAAGATGGACACAGAACCTAATTTCTCAACAGAACTTTAATTCAATGACTTCTTTAGTGATAATGAATAAAATAACACGGGAGCAACTTTTCAAGAGTAAAAACTTACAAACCTTTTTAAACTTGGATAAATATGTTTGAGGGTGATATTTTTGAAAGAATTTCTTGAGCCTTCGAATCTCAGGACGAGTCATTCCAAGAGCCACCAGATCTTCATCTGTCACAAACTTCAGCTGTCCAACATTGTGCACCTGTGAAAATATTCATTAATAGGCTTCAATCAAAACATGAATGAATGGAACAGCAATTTGGAACATGCCAATTTACAATGAAATTGCATTGAAAATATTCTAATCCACCCTTTCCAAAAGAAATTTAATTGCATATGCTATTTCCATCACAAATCAGGCTGAATAGAAAAGTAATTCAGCTTCTACCAATTTACTATGAAAATTGAAATTTAAATGTTTTAATACATATCTTGAAACTGAAATTTTGCCATCAAACATTCAAAACAACACGTATGACAGGCGGCATCAATGAAGACAAAATTTTCCTATGAGCCAACAAGAATGAAACAAAGAGCTACCTGACCTTGAGTTCTGTCTTCATTGAGTTGAAGTAGTCCTGCAGCTCAGCCTCACTCAGAAACTCATAGAGACCAGGGCCTTTTGCAGACGCCATCTTGCTGTCACTGCCTCAGTCCCCTTTTTGAAAATTTTCAGTAATTCATATTGAGTAGGAGAGCAAACACTGTCAAATGAGCAGCATAACTTTCACTTGTGGCTCTGATAAATGATACATTACCACCACATGGAAGCCTATAACAAAGCAGCAAAATTACTAAAAAAGGAAAAAATTTACCTCTGGAAAACTAAGAATCTTACTATAATAGAGCCATGTCCACATATCTGAAGTCAGCCAAAAGTGTGTGATGAAAGTATCTGTGATACAAGCTTCTTCAACTCCACAATTTCCAATGTATTAATCTATCAGATTCAGATAGAAATGAATATCATGTGAATTCTTAGGAAATAGGAACGCATGTCATGTGATTTGTCAAGCATTATTATGTATTTTTGGCGGACCGTGTGCACTCTGCTTTTTCAACTCTCGAGAGATTGAATTGTTTTCTTTCTCACGGCCTTTCTTTCATTTTGTCTTCTTTCTTATTTTAAATAAAGGAAGGTAGACTAGTTCTAATAAATTGTGATTCATTAGAACATAGTTGAAAGGGGAGGGAAAAGTAAAAGTGTAGAACACTTCAAGTGTATCACAACAAAAAAATAAAATTAATTTTACCTACATAAACGGCTGTAAGTTGAATATTTTTAAGCTATAAACAAATTAAGGGAATCTACTACCCTGCACTTCCCTCATTTTTCAAATTTCATTGTATGCATTTATACTGCAGCTAGAGGAACAAAAATGCATACAGATATGTTAAGTTGAATTCCAAACACATTTCTTTTAAAAAAAATTTTGGAAAAATTTTTTCGCGATTATTAGAAAAAATATTTATACTTGCGCAAAACTTGTCTCACTTTACAATTTTCAACGTAGAAGCATGATTTTGGTCTCATTCCACGCGAAAGGACTTTAGGAACACTGTCACAAAAGATTTTTTGAATTCCGGAACAAAAATATTTGTTACACATGTCCAAAAAATGTCTTCCCCAGAAAAATCCTAGAAGCCTTTTTTTAATCGCAGATTGCAACATTCTATGGCACCTGGGAAACGAAAATGCATACAGACCTGTACAATTGAATTCCAAACACATTTGCATTACTGAAAAATTTTGATTTTTGCAATAGAAAAAAGGTATTGTGCAAACATACATATAAAAATAAATCACTTTTTTTGCGCAAAACAACACAACTTCTACAATTTTCAACGTAGAAGCGTGATTTTGGTCTCATTCAATGCGGTTTGACAGCAAAAACAGCGTAGCGAAGCAAAATTCTATTTAAATTCCAAACAACATTTTTATTGGGGAAAAACTAATTTTTTTTTCTTTTATTTTAACCTGTTGGACATGTGTAACAATACCATTTTTAACCATTTTTTTGCTAGTTCACAATGCAAAAAAAATCCTTTGTTTCGAGGTTTCAACAGTCCTTCCGCGTTGAATGAGACCAAAATCCCACTTCTACGTGGAAAATTGAACAGTGAGAAATGTTTTGCACAAGTATATTTATTTTTCTTGAAATCTGGCAATAATTTTTTTTGTTGCAAAAATCAATAATTTTTATAAAAGCAAATGTGTTTGGAATTCAATTTTACATATGTGAATGCATTTTCGTTTACCTAATTGCAATAGAAATGGGAAAAAAGAAGTTTGTAAAATTTGGCACATTAGGTAAAGTCCAGGTAGTAGAACCCCTTAAACCCCTAGCTTAAAGAGGTTAAAAATGTTAAAATAGAAAGAGTGAGCTGACATACATCTGCATACAAAGCCTTGAGCACGTTTTTGCTGCCACTGCTTTTTTGCCTCAAGTTGAACTGCTGATTGACAAGCAATTTCAATCATTACAATTTTAGTTCCAGATGGGAGATAAGTCTCTCATTTATATGTTCTCTTTTTTTCATTCAACAGAATGGGCAGGTTCTAGCTTCCAGCACTTTTTGCAAATGTTGCTAAGCGTAAGTTTTACAGCCATCAAAACGGCCACTAACTTGGTTCCTTAAGATAACATAGCACAAATAGGTCATAACAATAGGAAAGTACCATTTAGTACTGACTTGAGGGAACATAGAGTCAATGCACAAGGTATGTTCTCACACAAGACCTCCTCCCTTTGCATAGAAATTCAAAGTTGAGAAAGAAGTTCATGGATGATGATAACAGTTGGAAACTAGTAAGTGCTGAAAAATGGGATGGTAGTGAACCAGAAAAAGATGGTCTGTAATAAAACAAAAACCTATTCAATTTCAACAAAAGGAAGATCACCCAACCTTTAGCTCAGGATCTTTGATTTTTCCACTGGGAGTGGTAATTCTGATGGGTACAATAGCTAAATCCCCCAAGGGGCATAAGAATAGATCATTGTAGACAATTAACTCTGAACCTAAAATTATAAACTCTTAATTAAATCCTGTGCATTCAGAAATAGGTATTCACAAGCATGTACATCTTATTAGCAAGAGTTAAAACTAGACTTAAACTTCTCTACCAACAATCAGCTCAGTGGGCTAAACAAGAAGCAAAGCTGCTATGAGAAGCAACAAATAAATTTAAAAATTATGATTTATATGGCTTCATAAGAGTATTTGGAAAATATTACAGTTCAAATATTCAAGATTATTTTCCTAATGAATTTAGCAAATCTTTCTATTTCAATCAATCCTTTTAATTTTAGTGTATTTGATGTCTCTGAAGCAGCAGAGGAAGAGTTTGACTTAAAAAACAATTTTGAAGTAAATTCATGGTTTGGTGAACTGCAACTACATAAGTTTTGGGTAAAAATTTTCCGAAAAAGAGTTATAAAAAATCGTAATAAGGAATTCTAACCGGGGGTTGTGTCACTACTTTTTATAACACAGCCTTCATGCCTCTTTTCAAACAAATAATTTTAGTGTTATTTTCTTGTTGATTATAGCCTAATAGTACATTATCCTTCTTTCCAGTTGGTAATAAATTTACCTACAATAAAATTTAAGTAAAGATCCTAAGCTAACTCTAAGTAAAAGTGAAGCTCCAGTTGCACTGGTAGGCGAGTTTATGAGTTGTCCCTCTTAAGGACATGTGAGTAATTTTGCTACATTTTGTCACTTGCTTCTTCTCTTGTTATTTATTTTGTTGAAATTCAGTTATTTTGTGCTGTTTGATTTCTATTAGTTTATTCATTACTTGAAGTTATTATTTTGTTTTGAGTTATGGAATTCATTTTATTTCATGTTCTTATTCATTCAAGTTAAATAGTGAAATATGTTTCTTTAAGTTATGCACCTCTTTTGGCAAATGCTATATTCTCTTATTATTTCTGTAAATAACTTTTGCATTTATTATATTGTATTGTTGGTCAAGATGTTTGCATGTTGCATCCCAATCTTGTCACATTCCCTCCACTGGTCTCTTAAGTCACTTCTTTTGACAGGTAATTAATTCAAGGGTTTGGTTTATTTCCTACAGTGTCTCCTTCCTACCTGTCCATGCTCCATTAATTTACTCTTATTAATTTAGTTCCATTCATTTAGTTCCATTTACTGCTCCATTTAGTTCCATTGACTTAGTTATTACCATCCATGTTCCATTTAGTGATGTACCAATGTATGGGCATTGGCAGTATCGGTCATTTTTACTGGTATCGTTATCGCCAAAATCCAGCCGATACTTTACCGATACTTTCCAATAATACGTATTTTGTCATATTGATGGGTAGAAAATAAAACCTCATACCCACATTTGTCCGCAGTTGCTAACAAACTCTTATCATGTCTGCCTTCATCAGTTGAGAGTGAGAGAACTTTCAGCATCAGGTACTTAAGGGAACCTGAGGGAAGTTAGTTGATTGACAAAAGGCCAGAATTTCTGAGCCTGGATATTCTGTTGGAATCTTCCTGGTATTTCAGGAATAGGAGAGAAATCAGATTTTGCTGACTGATGAAGCTGTAGCTTTTGAGGCTGGTTATTCTGTTGGAATCTTCCTGGTTTTCAGACATAGAAGAGAAAAAAAGATTTGCTGACTTTGATTTATCAAGATCAGGTTTGTCAACAGTTTTCTATTGCTGCAAATATTTATCAGTATTTCTAGGAATTGCAGATCACTGCGTGAAGAAGTTCATGCTTTAGTTGAGTTTCAAAATTTCCGCAATATAAATCAAGCAAAAAAGGCGATTGAGCTAACAAGCTTTTGAGTTTTGGAGCCGACAAGCTTTTGAGAAGAACATTTTGCAAGTACTGTTATACCTAAGCTCAGTTTATTCTAGGGAATCATTTTCCTTCCGTAGTAAAGAGGCACTAGTCGACCTATCTTGGCGATGGCTCAACACCGAGAAATGCCGCAAAGAAACGATTGAGCCTACTTTTCAAGGTAATGTAAAATATCATGAGAAGAAAGATATTGATAATCTTTTCAACAACTTCTTCGTAAATGTAGGAAAAAATATAGCTGAAAGTATTTCAAGTGACCCTACTGATCACTTAGAATACATGGATCATGTTTATGAATACAACTTTTTTTGTTATGCCTACCAACTCTTTCAATGTAATTGTGTGCATAAACAACCTGATAAATCAAGTGGATTAAAAACATTTTTCCACTATAGTCTTTTAAGTTATAGCTGATATTATAGCCCTCCTCCTCATTACCAATATTATTACCCAGTCTCTTTGCATAGGCAATTTCCTGAATTCCCTCAAAGTTGCTAGTGAAACCCTTATTTTTAAGAGTGGTGAAAAACGCATAAACAATTATAAACCTAGCTCTGCGCTACCAATTTTTAGCAAATTTTTTTTTTTAAATTGTACATTTAAAAGTGAATTTTTATTTTAAACAAAAATCATTTCTTTAAGAAAAACAATTTGGTTTTTTCCCTAAAAAATCAACAGCACAGGATGTATAAAATCATTTACAATACCTTTATACTAATGAAGATGAAAAAAAGCTTGTTTTCTCTATATTTCTCAACTCTCAAAAAGTACTTGATTGTGTAGACATTGATACACTACTCTCAAAACTCTACTGTTACGGCATTAGACGAGTTGCTCATGATTGGTTCAGATCAGGTTTAACAAATCAGAAGCATTACGTTGTCATCAACAATGCACAATTGGAACTATATACAATTAGCCATGGAATTTCACATAGATCTGTCCTTGGGCCTCTCCTATTTTCAATCTCTATTACCAATATAGTTGAATCTAGTTAAATCTACATCATTTCTTAAAAATTTATACTTTTTGACCATGACAGCATGCCTTCTACAGTCCTTCCTCATTAAAATCCAATTTTAACTGCGGAGAATAAATATTGAGCTGCACTAGGTTTCACTTCTGATAAACAAAATATATTCTCAAACAAACACAACATACCTCATCCACGCATTAAAATTGGCAAAGGTGAAATAAAGAAACCAACTTGCGTAAGTTCCTGAACACTATAATAAGCAAACATCTGAATTTTAAAGAAAACATCACTTATTTTAACACTAAGTTATCAAATTAAATAGAATTCCTCTATAACATGAAAAATTTATTGCCTGAAGATGCTTTGCAAATATTTTACCAATTACTCATTTCAACATATTTACAATATGAAATAGAAGTAGACATAAAAACTGATAAAAATGAAACCAATTTGCTCTTTACTCTGCAAAAAAAAGAGACATTAGAGCAGTTATGAAACTATAATATAATACTTGTACAGATGATTCATTCAAAAGTTTGAACATTTCAAACCTTCTGGATCTCCACATACTCTCCCTGTGTAATTTCATTTATAAAACATTGACCAATGATGGCAACAAAAACCTCAAATAAATATCAACTGCACAAACTGGTTATCACGACCATTTAACACAAAACTGAAGTAACTTCATGCTTCCTTATTATTGTTAAGGGAAACAAACGGGTTTTTGGGGCCATGAACAGAAAGTGAGATTAATGCCTGAAAATGTTCATAAACCCTTCCTTTATCACATAGAAACGTCATTTGTCTTGTGTTGGCAACCCAAATTCCCATAATTACTGCCAAATTTACCACCCCCTCCGCAGATGTGCTCAGAAAGACCAGTTGTGTCTCTGCTTAGCTGTGGTTTGTTGCTCCAAAATTTTTTTCTCCGATTTTACATAACTGTTTGCTCAATAGAGAGGTTGAGTGGTCTCTTGACCTTCTTAGTGAGTGGTTTTGTGCTTGTGCATCCGGTGAAATGCCGAGAATATCAACTGCAGCAGTCTGCTCTGGTCAAAGACACTATTACAACATTGAGGGGCAATTCAAAATACAATTTTTCACTTATGGAGGAAATCTTTTTGCATCCTAATGATCAAGGTGAGTATTATAAATTTCAGAGGTAGTTTCTTGATCAGTTGATTAGAAATTTTTTTATTACAAAAAAAATGGGTTTTAAAAATTTTGTAAAAAATTCTCTGCAGCAATATCAAATAACTGTCTCTGATTTTTGTAGAAATGTTCATTGTGAATCGAACAAAAAAAAACAATGGTCTTATGTACAATTTTGGCTAAGAAATTGAAATTTTAAAAAATTTGCCACGGAGGAGGTAGGGGCTGTGGGTAAATTCCAAAATCTTTATGGGCTATAAATATTTAAAATATTTACCGAATGTTATAAACATGCTGTGACTACCTCAGAGCTTATTTCACTCCAAAAGTTTTTCTTTTCAATTCTTGAATATTTCATAGGGAAAACTTTGAGGCCCTCAGCAGTTTGCAGCAAGTATTAGTGACTTAATACAACTAAGGAAGACTTATCTAAAATGATTTAGACTTATTAGAGGTGCACTAGTTCGTAAGTTCTGATAAAAAAAGTGAAATTAAAAAGGAAATAATGTGTACTCAGCGCTATAGTGCTTGGTAACTTTGACCGACTTTTTCTCAAAATATGGGTCATAGACTTTGACAACCAATTCCTATTTCAGTTTTGAAGCTATTGAGATCTTTTTTGTTGCATCGTGGAGATCAAGATAAGTACTATAAGTGCAGGGGAATGTTTTTTGAGAAGTGGATTGGAAATTTTTTCTTTGTCCATAGAAATAGAATAATTGTGTTTTTAATGTTCAAATAGTTGTAAATTTATTTTTTAGGAAAAACAAAAACTGCAATTATAAATGGGACATATTTTTACTGTAAATAAAACAAAAATTAAACTTTGTTTCTATATACAATATTGGTTAAGAAATGAGAATTTGAAATAAATTTCCATGGGGAAGAGGAGGGGAGGGGGAAGGGGGTTCCGAGTAAATCCAAAAAACCTTATGGTCTACAACTGTCCTTTCAAAGGTTATAAACATGCTACTGTAAATACCCAAGAGCTTATTTCACTCCAAAAGTATTTCTTATTCATTTATAAAAGAATTCATAGGAAAAAGCATTTGCTTCCCTTAAGCTTGGTTACAAAACAGTCCCCTCTTCATTGGAGGTCAATCCCTGCAAAGATCTGTGTAAGTAATTCTTCCAAATCTTGAAACCTTTTTCTGATCAATACATTAATCATGTAAGATAACCATGTCAAATCTTTTCTCATAAATGACTCATCCTGATAGGGTAATCTTTGCATGGTTAATGTCATTGATCATCAGTCTGTTCACAAGTTGTTTATAGAACATACTGTTGGCATCTAGCCCATATAAACTACTTTGTAAAATTAAGCATCAAATCTTGAATGTGTTACGAAATATGTTTTGAACTATTCAAAATTATGGCTAATTGATGAATATGTAAAAATTTTAATGGAAATTATTGCAAGTGGTTTTCTTAGAAAGTGTTGTTTTATCTCATTTTTCAACATTCTTGTGTGCAAAAATTTGTCACATAATAGAACTTTCAACAGTGTGTGCTTGTGCATGAAAGTTGTGTTGTGGGTTTGTGTGTTTTGTGGTGGGCATTTTGGTGGGCATTTTGGTAAGCGGAGTGTGGTGTTGAGTCGTGGTCAGCTCTTGAGAAAGTAGGCATAAGCAGCTCGGAGGGCAAAGGCCATTGCTTTGTTTAGCATAGCGATAAGCGTAGCTCATACCGCGGAACATAGATTTCTAAAAGAAATATACCAAGAAAATATTGGTTTGTGAGGGATTTCAAAATGGGTCTCACAAGTCTTAAAATTTGAGGATAGGAGAATACAATCGTCAGAGTGATCAATGAAGACAAGAGACATCAAGAAAGAGGCGGTATTAAAACGAACACCTTGTGTCTTGGGAGAAGGCAATTCAGCGTCAAATTTTGTCAAACATAAAAGTGTGTAAATAGCAGCGTGCTTTACGGAAAAATTTATTCTGAAACTATGGGTAAATAAAAATAGCATGCGTTACATTCTCGACAAATATTTCAATTAAGATTTTAAAGGTACATCAATATAAGATAGCAACGGAAGTTTCTCTCTATTTTTCAGAAATTTAAAAAGGAAGTTTGCACAAGTATTATGGCTATCTAGAAAAAAGAAATTCCGATGTGATCTGGAAATAAGCCGCAAGGGTAAGCCCGTAAAAAAGTGTTGTTCAAAAAATGATGCGAGAAAAACTGATGTTTTTTTAAATAATGTTGAAAGACTGTTGTGAATGATGTGCCTGCATACTGTTGAGAAGACACCCATAGTAGGATGTGTTACATCATTTTGATATTAATTGTTGTTGTCTACATTTATAGAGGGGTTCATTGGCCAGGCAATCATTGGGATTTTTATTATGAGGATGGAATTTGGACATGTCAACTGTCATTCAAAGTAGTATCAGCCTCTGGTCAGGATTCAAATTGTATGGTGATATACAATATGTATTAGGATGTCTTGTTTCTAGTATACACACAGACCTTGGTTTTACGAACAAAAAGGGGAACCCCTGTCCGATATTTGCGATTGTCTGAAGCATCCAACAGACACGTAAACGGTGCTACAAGTGAAATATAGATCACTGGTACAAGATATCAAGCACAACATAGAAAAAAGAAGCAAAAATTGGGAGCAATGCAATGCAGATGCTAAAACAGGGTTGTCAACAAGGCGACTGCCCACCACCTAGTGGTCAGTTTTGGAACTAACATACTTTGTCCATAGTGCGCGTGACTTTCAAATAAAATCGGTGACTCAACATTTGTCAGAATCCAAAAATCACTTAAACAGGGTCCATTAAACAGGTATGGGTGAATTTGCGCATTGAGCCTGAATGCTAAAAAATGAATTTCACAGAAGAAAGCAAACTGAAAATTGCAAACTTGAGTTAGGTTTCTGCAACAGGGTAAGCACCTAAATAATATTGTGTTCTTGTAATTTTTAAATGTTCAACATGTATTCTTGAGATTTTATATCTTGTATTCTTGTGTGTATTACATGTCATGGAGGTGCTGCTAATTCCTCAAACCCGAGCCTTTAATCTTCCTTGTTAATACAAGTCAACGAGGGACTAGGGTTGTCTTATGACATGAATAATTCTTTGATCAGTCTAGTGCGCAACTATGTAAAGTGAATTAGGGTAAACATAATTGTACTCTTAAGAATAGCGTTAATGGTAGGATGTCCTGGAAATCATTGAACTTATTTGGGCTCACATTTAGCTAAACTCAAATTTGACCATTGTACTTTTTTAAAAACAATCTACTTTGGAATCAATTATGGGGAAATGAATTTTTTTAAATTATCATTAACAATGCCAATTCAGTAAACAATTTTCAAATTTTGGTCTTCCTCTCTCAAAATTACTACCAGAATTATTCAGTTTTACTTCACTATTAGTAATTTATTTTGTACCTTTATTGAAAATTGAAGGGCATTCATTGGTGAGATTATTCTATTTGACTTTCAAACATCATTATGAGAAAAATTTGTCAATATTCATTTTATTGTTGTCAACAATTTTCACAATTTTGTTACCACATTTAGCTAATTGGAGACATTTTACATCAATGGTATTGTGCTCTTAAATGCTAAGTTTTTGAGATACAGTATGAATAACGTTCAGGTAAGAATAGCATTAACACATTAACCCCCATGGATTAAACTAAAGTTTAGTATCGCCTAAAATTTAATGTCAATAGTAGTAAGAAATTTTTAAAATAGCGAACATTGTGTGGATTGAGCCGTGACATAGCTTTGATTAAGTATTTATAAAAATTTAGTTTGTGACTACAGGTTGGTCTGCAACATTATGAAAATTCCCTACATGTACTACTGGTGGTACACATGGCAGTTAACATGTTAATAGCAGTTTTGATGTGGCTCTTCCGGTGTAAGGTGGATGCAAAGCATGCGCAGTTATTTTGGTAGACACCATTGATGTCAGCATGGCTAAGTTAAGTTATTTTAGGTTAGTTTATTCAACTAATCTAACTTTACCTAACCTAACCTATTGTTTTATCAATATCGTATTTCAGCTTATTTACGTGTCCGTTTGTTTAATTTTATATACGAAGTTCCTATAACTTGAAAGTTAAATATCTCAAAAAGCATTAGCAAGCAAAATGTCATTTGTGTAAAATGTCTTAAAATATTACCTAAATTTGGTGACAAAATTCAAGAAATCATTTACAACAATAAAATCAAGATTAACCAAAAAAATTTGGGAACCACCCATCAGAAATTGTAAAACTTGGCAGGACAAGTTTTATTTACTTCACAATGGAATTAATAGGCCTGCAAAACAACACAATTTAACCCTCTACCGCCGTATGTCACTCACGGGGAACACCAGAAAAAATGCTAATTATGTTAAAATTATCAGCAATAGGGACGTTGTGCTGATTGTTCCTGTCAGAAGACATATTGCGCCACTAATTTTGACAGCTGCAACGCAGCAAACCTCTTATTGGTGGTCAGTAGCAGTCAACTTGTTGCAGTGGGAGGTTGTGCGTCAGATGAGCTGTTGCTCACATATTCATCTCGCAATGGATGGAAATCATGGTAAGTTAGAGTTATGACATTTTTTTTATATTTAGTAGATATTCTAGATATGCTTGTAACTCCATATTGTTTTCTAAATTTTTTAGTTTTACCTTGCTGGGGGTTGTTTTGTCACTGAGGAGGAACACTCAGCAATACAAGGCCTTTATCAGCTGTCACCCTCAGGGAACAACCGTCAAGTGAATGTTGGTTTGTAGTGTAATGTTTGATTTACTTTTCAGAAGCGCTGAAAACACATGCCTTCTATGGAAAAAAGAAAGGACTCGCTCGAATTGCTATGAAAATACAAGAGTCTGCCATAGACAGCGATGGTGACAGTAGCTCTGATGTAGAAGATGATGAAGTAAGCGATCCAACTTTCATCTTCGACGGAAATGAACCAGGTAGGGGTTTGTGTTTTGTCCATTGACAATGCCATATTCAGAAAATATGCAATGGCTGAACATGCAAAGAGAAAGTATTATAATGTAATTACACTTTGCGAATAAAGTGTCTATCATAGAATTATTTCACCAGAATTAGAGTCCATGATCATTGAAGAAGAACAAATGGAGGAAGAATTTGAAGATGAAGAAACTGTTGTTTTGCAAGTACAGCCTGAGGAAAACCCAAATGCAGCACAAGTACAGTCTGACAAAGCACCCAATGCACCTAGATGTAAGCGGTTGAAGAACCGCACTGTTGCCCATGGTTGGTGTAAAAAGGATGGATCCACTGAAGTCCCAATATTCCAGTTCCTTGCAGATATGGAGTCATGTTGCTTAGAATTACAATCCCCCTATTCATGTTTCAAGTCCTTCATAACAGAGGATTTTTTAGATCTACTTGTGGAACAATCAAACCTGTACTCAGTTCAAAATAATGTAAACAAACCATTGAATGTAACAAAAAATGAAATGGAACAGTGGCTTGGTCTGGTGATGTACTTTTCATTAGTCAAGATGCCTGATACACGGATGCACTGGTGTCGTAAACTTTGTGATTTTATGGTTGAAGCTCCTTCTGTGATGAAGAGCGATAGGTTTGAAGCAATAAAAAAATTTCTCCACATGGTTGACAACAGTAATCTCGCTAATCAAAATGACAAAATGGCCAAGGTAAGACCACTAATTGACCAGCTTCGACATGA
Organism: Platorchestia sp. MABIK; assembly: GCA_014220935.1. Lineage (NCBI taxonomy): Eukaryota > Metazoa > Arthropoda > Malacostraca > Amphipoda > Talitridae > Platorchestia > Platorchestia sp. MABIK. The sequence goes on from JACJUY010000937.1 coordinate 92,726, forward strand.
GTTCAAGAAAATCCCTATGCACCAAGAATTGTGCATTGATGAACAACTTGTGCCCTTCAAAGGCAAG
>JACJUY010000937.1:101911-111968 GCA_014220935.1 Platorchestia sp. MABIK
GTCGCAGTCACCCATTGAATTACTTCCGTCCCGTTTTCTGTGTTCATGTCTAAACTTCCTGCGGAGGCTCACTGAGCTCCGTCTTCTTCTTCTCGCCGTCATGCGAGACAGACCTACAATATAGTTCATAGTTCAACTATTGTGTTTCTTTACCCCACATCTCATACTTGTAGTCGTTGCCGTACTCCATATTGAAAGATGGAACGAGGCCTTTCTGGTCTAACATGAGAAGACAAAGATTTACATTTTTATTAACCCTAACTCTTGGGCACAGTTAACTTCTTGCAGCACAATAAAACTATGAAGAACGAATGGAAAAAATTATATCTCTAGAATTCAGATCTCATGATGAAGCGCTGTTTCGATGTAACTCGAACTACTACGACTGGCAATAATTAGTTAGTACCGTGTATTCCAAACAGGCCCTTTACGCGATAATATTTCATTCAACTCGTGTTAATACATATTCCAGAAATTGAAAGGACTAGCAAACAAAATCTCATCTGTACTGCGTAAGTTACCGGTAAAATAAGCAGTTTTTAAAACCTATTTTTACTATGGTCCTCAGAATGTTTGGCAATACACCGGCATGTGTATTTACTTATATACTGAAAATCTCTCAACTAGTTACCCAACTGCTGCTCATTTTGCAGAATATCCCTTTAAAACATTGGTTTTTATGAACAAAAGATTTAACAAAATACAATTGACAAACTCTCCAAATCAGAATGAAAGTAGGAACACTCCAGCACATCCGTACCTTTCAACCTTCAATAGTTCACTGACACGATTTAATAACGAGCTCCAGCAAAATGACTGTAGATGGGTTGGTCACTTGAATGTCAGTGCACTGGCTGCAATTGTAAATGGAACATTCAACGTCTCTTCAAATTGCAAAACATGTTTTCAAGTCATTTATTGCATCATTTTTAATTTTTCTTCTCTGGCCTTGATCAACAAAAAAAAAGTAATGTAGGGAAGTACTTTGTACAACATTTAAAATGAAATTTTGAAATTTTTTTACAATCATAACTTACAAATATCGTGTAAGGAAATGTATCAACTGGCAATAGTGAACACAAGTATGTCATGCTATTTATAATGTGTTACCATGATTGTGATTCGTTATTTTACGATATATGAAATCTCATGAGATCAATTAAGAACGTTTTATGTTAAGAAAGTTTTGAAACCCAATATGCTGTCGAAATTCTAGTCATTGCTCGAACACTAAGGTCCATAACGGACTTTATAAGGCAGATTTAAGAGCCTTCATCAATAAAGTTCGTGGGCTGTGATTCGCCTGAACGGCCTAAAATTTAATAACGCAAGTAATTTTAAGACTAAGCGGAGCAATGGCGAGGGTTTCTCACATCTTCGGCGAAAAACGTATATGCAAACTAAAAATGGTCGTCTGCTCTTCTTGCAACGAGTCCCAAGCCACAGCAAGGGATTCGGGGAAGCTGACGAGCGGGTCAGCCGCAAGCCGACCCGCAGATTGAAACTAGCTGTGAGCGTGTGCGCACCTCCTTATGTGTGCCGCTGCTCTACGGCAATCCGACCCTCGCTACAGGGGACTCATGTGCCCTCGGCAGCCGGCTGCATTGAAGATTGTTCTCCTGAACATACTTTTCGAAGTTCAGGTGAGTCCTTTGCCTTTATGTTCCGTTTATCCTTTAAATTATCTTTTTTTCTAGCGTTACCGACCCCAGATGGGTGTCAGGCAAATATGTGTGCGGTAGAGCCCGTTTAATTCGGGGTTAGTAGTTCCAATGGTCGGGTGGTTTGCACACATATTTTTTATTCGAAAAGTATGGAATTCAAACTTAACCTAAAACTCTCAAATAAATTAACGAAATTGTTTGAGAATCATTTGTAAGCCTTGCTGCTTTTTTACGCAGTTTTGCCTAAAAGGCAATTCAGCCGGCTTGACCTCAGAGTCAGCTAGTGCTGGTAGAGCTTGGCTAGAGTTCGGCATGTAAAATCCTTAAATTTATCTATTCTCTATTCTCATCTCAAAATTTTTTCCTTTTCTTTTCAAAAGTTAGGATTTCTTTTCTTTGTGATAACTTCTTAACATTTTTTTTCTATGTAAAGCCGCTGCCCGCCAGAGCGAGGGCCGGTTTTCAGTCTCATTAGATTTAAGTCGAGTGACCGGTGCTTGTTGTAGGACGAGATTCCTTTTTTGTGTTGCTTTAGAACCTTACAATTCTTACAAGTTCTGGCCTTTGTTGAATCTCGTCTTACCTTTTTAGGTTCACTCTTTAAAAATAAACCTTTAATGTAATGTGTACGTGTTAAAATAGAAATGTTGTAAAACTAAAAGTGTCACTGGGGGGGAAATGTACTATTTGTGTATAACTATATTAATTAATGTATTTTTCTATAACTTTCGAATGGACGTAACTAGTCCACTCTAGGGTGTAGACGCAATTTAATTAATTTTCCTTTTTTTCCCATAAGCATAGAAAATTTGATTTGATTATGACGGAAACAGAAAAATGTACTGCCTTAGCCTTAAGCAATAAATTGCGGGGCATAAAGTGCAGCATTACTCCTATTAAAAAGAAAACTCTCTTACCTGACTGTGAGACCGCCTTTCTGGTTGAAGCCGTCCCTCAGTTGAGGGGGCTGTTGCAGTCCTTTAGACTGTTGTCCTCTACTATTCCTATTGATGTCGATGAGGTTTTGGCGGAGGAACTAGAGAGGAGGGCGGAGTATGAAGTTCAGGTGATAGAATTAATTGTTAAACCTAATAATCAGATTTCAGAGTCACAGGTGTTCAACTCTAGTGATACCGGTGTACCTTCTTTGTCTAGGGTTTCTCCTTCTGATGTTCCTTTGAATATCTTCAGGGCTCTTCAGTTAACACTGAAAAAATTCAGTGACAATGAGGGATGCCCCTTTAAATTCCTTCACTTTCAAGAGTCCTTTTCTAATGCCCTTCAAGCTTATTCTGGCATGAGTGAAAAGCAAAAATTCATTTTCCTTCAAAATCAACTTCAAGCGAAAGCTCTCAGTTTGGTAGAGGGACTTCCTAATGAAGAGACTAGTTTTCAGTCTGCCTGGACATTACTTAGGCAGGAATTTTTAAATGCAGATAAGATGATCTCATTAGCTCTTGATAATGTGCTTAGCTGTCCTAGTGTTCAGAGTCTAGCCGAAATAAATTCTTTCCTAACTAAAATTAGGTTTCGACTGCTTGAACTTTCCAAATTGGGGTTGGATTTCTCGGAAGAGAAATCGGGCAATCTTCTTCTTTCTGCTGTCATTGAAACTAAACTTCCTGATTTTTTCTGCTGGAATTACTGCACTATTCTAAAGCGATTTTCTTTTATTTAAAACTATTTGAGAATGCACATAAAGTGCTTTCGCTTCCTGAAACCAATAATAACTCTAAACCTCTACTTGTTTTTCGAACTAAAGAAGTGGTGACCGGAACAGAAGTTAGGGATAAAACGCAAAATTCTCCTGTGCCTTGTAAGCTGCCATTGTTGTTAAGGTGTGCCGATTTTGTAACCAGGCTAGCCACACTGCATTTTCATGCAGGAAGTTCGACTCCCACGAAAAACGTGTGAAGCTGGCTGGTGAGTTAAAATTGTGCGTAACATGTCTTACCAGTAAGCATTTGGCCAGTGCGTGTCCTTCTAAAGTGAAAGGTCTTCCGTTCTTGTGTTCGTTATGTAAGGCTAACACACACGTTAGCCCTCTGTGTCCTAAGTTTGTTGAAAATAGTGTACTTAAAGTAAACTCTTTGTGACAATTAAAGGCGCGTCTTAGGATGTGCCCTCTCGTAGCTCTTGCCACAAAATATGGTGGTGTTACTAAACGAATTAAATTTCTTATTGAAACTGGAAGTCAAACTTCCATTATTGACTTAGATTCTGTAAGTTCTAACTATTCTGATGTAGACCTAGAGCAGCAGAATGTTCACACTGTAGGTGCTTTAGTTCCTTTAATGGGAAAACCTCTTAGCATTGAACTCGTGCTTCCAGACAGTGAGAAGCATGAGCTTGATGTTTTCGCAATGAAGAATCTAAATCTCCAGATGGGAATGAGGGATCTGAGGGCTAGACTAGAAAACTTAAAAACTAAACTGCCCATTTCCACTTCATTTCCTGAAGTTATTAACGATACCATCCAAGTCCAAGGGATTTTGGGGGTTGATGCTCATCAAGCTTTTAAAGTATTTGAATTACAGAATATGAAAGGATATAAGGTCTTTCGGGTTTCTAACGGTTTTCTGCCTTTTGGAGAGTTAAAATGTTGTAACTCCTCTCTGACTTCTCTTGTAGCTCCTACAGCTGGGAAGCTAGATAATAAGCTTGCAACCTTTGTCAAAAAGAATGTCGAAATTAAATCTTGTGAATCTTCCCTGTCCCTTGACAGAGAGACTAAAACGAAAACCAAAAGGAAAGTTGCCCAATGTAAAATAAACAAAAAACGTTTCGGTAGGGTGTTGACTGACTTTTTTGATGCCCCTAAGGTATGCACTTCCTTATTAGATGGTTCCGATGAGAGTCAAGTTCAGACTGGACTTGAGCGACTATTAGACTTGGAGCTTATTGGTGTACCTTCTCGCGAGGAGGAGAATGATAAAGAGTTAGAAGACTTTAAGAGTAGTGTCGTATGTGAGGAAGGTAGATATTCGGTCCAGTTACCTTGGAACCGCCAATTGTTAGCTAAAGTTCCTCATAATTTTGTGTTGGCACGTTTTCTTGCTCGTAAAGTTGCGCATGACAATGCCCAAAAGGGGATTGAGGGTGCTTGTAACGATGTCTTTCTTTAGTAGCTTGAATTAGGCATTATAGAGCCTATTCCTGTCAAAAGGATAGATGTGCGGGCGCACAAATGGATCCCGCATAGGCCTGTTATAAGAACCCATGTAGAGACCTCTAAAATTCGACCTGTTTTTAATTGCTCGTTAAAAGTCGGTAGTTTTCCAAGTCTGAACGAGGCCTCCTATGTAGGTCCTAATCTCATAAATAATTTGTTGGGACTTTTGGTCTATATCCGTGCAAATACCGTAGTGGTTCTGTCTGATATCTTCAAGGCTTTCTTGCAGGTTAAACTTGCTTGTGAGTTTGACCGTAATCAGTCTAGCTTCATTCTTTGTATAGATGGTAAATTTTTGTATTATCGTTACACTACGCTTTTGTTCGGGTTTATTGCGTTTCCTTATATTCTTAACTATCTGCTCAAATTGCACGCTCAAACTATAACTGATTTAACAATTAGAGACGTTATGGCAAATAAGCTGTACGTCGATAATTTAGTATTTACCACTGAAAGTCCTGAGCTAGCGCTTAGCACACTTCGCAACGCCAATAGTGCATTTGAGGAGAGTGGGTTTCCCTTACGCAAATGGAAATCCAACAATTCTTATCTTCTTTCCCAAATTGACCCAGCTTTATGTAGTGCCGCAGTGCACTCCAGAGTGCTAGGGTATGACTATAACTCTTCAACTGATCTTCTTTCTCTGTCTGTAAAAAAGCTGGACTCCTCGTGCAAAATACGAAGAAAAATGTTATCGGAAGTCGCTTCGGTTTATGACCCTTTGGGTCTTTTGCTGCCTTTTTCTGTGCGAGGTAAGCTCATTTAAAAAACTTAACGCCCTTGAGGCTAGGTTGGGATCAGGATGTTCCGGAAGAGTTACGTAAGGAATGGCAGAACTATTGTCAGGAGTTTTCGGAGTAAAAGGATTATGAGTTTCCTAGGATGACTTTGGCTGTGACCAAAACTACGCAGCTTGTCATATTTTGTGATGCTAGTGCTAGCGCCTTTGGTACCTGTATTTATGGCGTCCAAGAGGAGCGCAGCGCTTTACTTTTCTCCAAAGTTAAAGTTTCGCCTTTTCGCCAGCGCACTCTTCCTTCTCTTGAGCTCTTGGCAGTGTTTCTCGCCTATCAGTGTCTTGTATCGCTTATGAGTGATGTTAACTTTCCCTATAAAGTGTCGAATGTAACTATTCTTACTGATTCTCAAGTCACCCTAGTTTGGCTCTTGAGCGGAAAAGCTCCTCGAAAAAATGTATTTGTAAGTAACACACTAAAAGACATAGATGACATGCGTAAGCTACTTGAAGGTAAGATTTCGGCTGTCTTCAGCTATGAGTATGTACCCACGATGTTTAACGTTGCTGACATGTTAACACGTAGAGTTAAAGTGTCTAAGTTTCTTGAGTGTAAACCATTATGGTTAGCAGGTCCTGCTTGGATCAGAGAAAGTAAAGATAGGTGGCCTAAGGGTCACTTGGGATGCATTCCCCAGAAATTCATTTCAGATACGTGTATCGCAGTTAATGTCGCTCCCGTAGGTGAAGCTCCGATTGTGGAACTTCAGCGCTTTTCCTCCTACCCCAAGCTATTAGGCGTGGTAGAGAAGGTATTTAGAGCTGTAGCAATCTGGAGGCGCGCAGATTCGGGAGAGTCTAAACTTCGAGCATTTCTTTATCTTATTTCCTCTATGCAAAGAGAGCATTTTGCCAGCGAGATTGAGGCCTTGAAAACCAAGAATCCTCGTCCGCCTTTGCTAGTTAGGTCTTTCAACCTATTTCTTGATTCTCATGGTTTAGTTAGATCTAGCAGTCGCATTGTCGCAGCAGAAGAATTGGACTACAATACTAGGAACTCTATTCTGTTGTCCAGTAATTTTCATCTAACCTATCTTCTGATCTTGCATACGCATAAAACTCTTAATCATCAGGGTGAATCTACCGTGCAAAATTGAATATTGAATCTACCGTGCATAAACTTAAATTGGACGGGTTTTTGATTCCGCGCATTAAGTGTAATGTTCGCAGCGTTCTATCCAAATGCATAGTTTGCAAGCGGGTGAACGCTAAGGCATTCTCTTATCCCGACCCGCCGGCTCTGCCGGACAGTCGGTCTAATTTTGTGAGACCGTTCGCTACCACAGAATGGACTTTTCAGCTCATTTCTGGGTGTTAGATCCCTTTGGCCATAAACAAAAGGTATTTCTCTTATTGTTTACATGTTTCCAAACTAGAGCTATTCATATAGAGCTTCTTCCTTCCATGACGTTGGAGGAATTTTGTTTTGCTTTCATTAGATTCACGAACGAAAAAGGTGTTCCTAACACCGTATATTCTGATAATGCTAAAACTTTCGTAGCTGCTCCTGACCTCTTGTCAGAAGTTTTAACTTCATCCTTGTATGAAGAACGTTTCCGCACTTTTAACGTTAAATTTAAAACTATCCCGATCTATAGTCCACAATTTGGTGCGATCTGGGAACGCTTATTTAAGTCTATTAAGGAGAGTTTGTATAAGCTCTTTGGTCGTAGCACTTACTCACACTCCACTTTTCTCACCGCTATTTCTGACATAACCCTTAATCTTAATCGGCGTCCTCTTTCCTACACAGAGACGAGGGACACTATTTTACTATCATGCCTATTCAGTTTCTTCACCTTTATCCAACCTCTAATTCTTTAATCCTTTCCGACGAGGTCTCTGATTTGGAAGCCGAGGACGGTGAGCAACGCGAACATTTGCTCTCCGCGCTTGAGAGGCGCGACGTAATGGTTGCCAAGTTCAGGGAATTCTGGTACTCTCAATATTTAATTTCTTCAAGAGGTCCATATCCTCTCAAATCATTACCTCGTAAAAATAAATTTCTATCTGTAGGTCAGGTTGTCTTACTCCGGCATCCTATAAGACCTCGACCTTTTTGGACTTTAATCCGTATAATTGCACTGCTTCCCGGACGCGATGGCAAGGTCCGAGTTGTTAAAATTCTTAAGGCTGACAACTCTGAGTCAGCCGTTAAAATTTCCCTGATTTACCCTCTGGAGTTAGCTGCTTCTGATACTGCTTCAGAGGAGGGGTGTAAAAGCGCAGAGGGAAGCTCGCGTGAGGACTTGCATCCTTATTCCGAGCCTCCAGAGAGTTCTTTTACTCATGAGGGTAGTTCTTTCTCTATCGAACGCCCTAGAGATCAGCATAATTCTTCTGAATCAGACTCCTCGGAAATTTCCGTGGAAGCTGAAATTGATACAGCTGCACGCCCTAAACGGCAGGCAGCTTAACAGCAACGTAGAAAGATTGCTAACTTGATTAGGAGAGGTCACTTACAATTTCCTCTCCTACTTTGTGTCTACTATTTGAAAATTTATATGCGCATAAAATGTAATAAGTGTTCTTTCTATGCTTCCTCTGGAAAGTCACTATGAATGTATTAAAAGTTTGTATTTCTAATCTTTGTAACGGAAATTTCTAATGAAACCTCTGTTTTTTCTCTTGTCGGGATTGTGTCGAAATTCTAGCCATTGCTCGAACACTAAGGTCCATAACGTACTTTATGAGGCAGATTTAAGAGCCTTCAGCAATAAAGTTCGTGGGCTGTGATTCGCCTGATAAGCCTAAAATTTTATAACGCAAGTAATTTAAGACTAAGCGGAGCAATGGCGAGGGTTTCTCACATCCTCGGCGAAAAACGTACATGCAAACTAAAAATGTTCGTCTGCTCTTCTTGCAACGCGTCCCAAGCCACAGCAAGGGATTCGGGGAAGCTGACGAGCGGGTCAGCCGCAAGCCGACTCGCAGATTGAAACTAGCTGTGAGCGTGTGCGCACCTCCTTATGTGTGCCGCTGCTCTACGGCAATCCGACCCTCGCTACAGGGGACTCTTGTGTCCTCGGCAGCCGGCTGCATTGAAGATTGTTCTCCTGAACATACTTTTCGAAGTTCAGGTGAGCCCTTTGCCTTTATGTTCCGTTTATTTTTTATATTATCCTTTTTTCTAGCGTTACTGACCCCAGATGGGTGTCTGGCAAATAGGTGTGCGGTAGAGCCCGTTTAATTCGGGGTTAGTAGTTCCACTGGTCGGAGTGTTTGCACACAATGCTATAATGCATCTTACGTATCAAATTCTTAGAAAATAAATGGGTTTTCTGTCTTTCTTTCTTATCCCATCTAACTTCATCGATAAATCTTCAGTAAAAACTTTGGTGGAGTAATTTTATCGGATTTCAAATAACCACTAAATTTAAAATAAATTACATTTATCATTGTTGAAATTATCTGTCGGATAAATTTAATTGATTGATATAGATGTTCTTTTTGTGAACTTCATACTCAAAAACTGTTCATTTCATTTTATTCACAAACATTAACAAAGAAAGAAAACCATTCCCAAATACCTATTCAAGACACCCACTGTCATTTCGAATGCTACGCTTTGCTCACATCACATTTTTAGCACTAATGCCTAATTTTTAATTTCAAGTCACCGAATAGGTTGGCAGAAACTACCCAGGTAGCAAGAAATTATTAGGCCAATATTGGGTTGATAATTATTTATTGACCTGATATTGGAATCTTGGAGAACAATAATAGGCTAAAAACAAGACAATTTCTAAAAAAGATATACTTATTTATAATATCAACTTGTTATTGGGACAATGTAGGAAATAGTTTTATTTACAATGTTTAACTAACAGTGTATATATATATGTATGATATTCATATAAGTGGAAACTATCTCATAATAATTAAAAATCTCGCAATTTAATATAATTTGTTAAAATATAAATTATTATTGCCCAAACATTGGGTTAACATCGTACGCCAATAATACGGAGTAATTTGTATAAAATGTATCAATTAAGTTAATGAATAGTTATTTCAGTCATTAATGAGTACATATATATATTTGACAGATATCAAGAAATGTGAATACGTTACAATAATACGTATATTCAGAATTACTCTAAACACAGGTTCACAGTTCTTGTTTTTTCAGTCGTCCTATGAGTTTCGAAGGTTTAGTTTCTTCAAAAAAATATGCTAAAATCGTTTGTCATATGTTGCTATAGCAATAAATGTCTATATATCGAACAGTTACGCATACTTGACACAAAACAACTCGTATCGAATAGGGTAAAAGCATTTTCAGCTATTTTATGCTCGATAAAACCGTAATGACCGAGTTATGATAGCCTGTTTGTTGAACGGCCGTGCGATGAACGTAGCGTTTGTGGTTGTTAAGTCTGATTGCAAAATACAGTATTGACATCAATCGACTGAAAAAAATCA
>JACJUY010000937.1:114343-173612 GCA_014220935.1 Platorchestia sp. MABIK
AAAGAACTTCCCCACGTTTGATTCAAATGTCATTTCTAAGTACAAGTAGTTAGACGTCTTGAGACAAACCGAAAGCTAGAGCTCCAGTGCTTCTCAAGAATGTTGTATGCGTCGTTGGATATTATATTATAGTATCCATAATCTGAAAGATAGTATTTATTGATATCAATAGTACCTTAATTCAGTTTGAAATTTTTGCCCAGAACAAGACCTCTTGTGGTATGTAAATAGAATACTCATTACAAACTTACATTATGAGCTGCGAGATATTTTTAAAGCAAATGATTGACGTTTCATTAAGTTTTGATAAAATATATTCATTTAGCATGGAGTTAGGTTTGTAGTTCCCTATCATTGATAGGATGTATTGAATAGGTGCCTATAGAATTATTTCAAGCCCCTCCGGGAATATAACTTGTATCTGTAAGAAGTAGCAGAAGACTAGGGATTCTATTAGTACGGAAGCCATATTTTTGTTGAAATACCACGTTTTCGATTTTGTTAAGGACCATCTTTTCCGAGTCATTACTTTATGTATGTTTTTAACTTGTTAAATTTTCTACCGGATTCTAAATGTCAAGCTGTCGGTGGTCTACTTAAACTATGTATTGGATTAATCGTGGATCCCTCTTTTACGTGCCTATACTTGATGGTCCCTTCTTAACTTCTCTCTGAGGATAACTATTGTGGTGAGAAGGTAAAATAACACGAATGTCATCTGCCTTTCAGATGAAAAATGTGAAGTGGAAAAGAAAACGCGGTTGAAATGACTTGTGTATGGATTATTGAATGCAAAATTTGTTTGTTTATAATCAAATATTTGAACCATGAGAGCTTCGGCCAGATTTAGTCCGTTACCGAGACCATTGGGAACCTACATTACATTTAGTATTAACGATATGATTTGCTTTATAGATTTATTCAGTTAATTTCCTAGATGTTTTTGAAGGGATAAAACTACTATGTATATGGGAAACAGTTCTCTCGCGAGGAGAATATAAAGGCTCAATCTGAAGAGAAGATAGGACTTGTATTGTAGTGTGTTATTTTGATTTTCTTTGTTTGAGACCATCTATTAATCGTTCACTGGTGTCTTTTTATATTCATTAATACTTCATTATTGAATAAATATTATATCTGAACTTCTTTCCTGACTGTTTTATCAAGTGCCCACGGATGCTTGTTGCATGGGAACATGTTTGTGCATAGATTTTTAGTGCACACGTCCATACTACATGGTACCCATCCCCTTGCCCAGTGATGTCGGAGTTGTTTTGGAAACGTAGCTCCAAACTTATACCAATTTTATTTCATACTAAAACCTTTACCTGCCCAAAGAACATAGCACAAATTTTCATAAAATATTTTCAACTTATATGAATTAGTGTTTCCCGTAATAATTCCTGCATCTGTGTAAAAATTTTTTGCCGTTTAAAATCTTCTCCGTGAATGATCATCTCATACTTTTAAATTCAGCCTTGATGCTATTTGCACTAGGTTCAAAGAGTATTATAGACTGGACACTTAATAGATGTTGCCAGTTCTTTTGCAGTCACAGTAATTACGTCCTTACCTTTTTTGTGGATGTACGGTGGAAACCAACACGAGTAGATTCTTTGGTTTTGGATTCGGATCATGTCTTTCAAATAAAACAACATTTCGTGATAGAAATTTACTTTTACCAATCTATGTGATTCAATGTTTCCAGGGGTAACGAGAAACTGTCGGTTCACTCATGGAGCGTTTTAATTGTTTTCATAGGCTTAAAATGCAGCGTTTTTTCAGAAGACTCTTAGCTGTTTGGTGTTATGATTTTACTGCTAAATATTGAATAACTTCGCGTCGTGTCATGCTAGTGTGAGCACTGCGTTACCGCATGTTAATTTGGTATGAATTTTGTAACGTAACCTTTGTAACCTGTAGTTTCATTACCTTTGCGCCTCATTAAAGTTATGTTTTTTCTAGTATGGAAAATCAGTTTCGTCAACCCCAGTTACTGCTCTACGGAATTAATCACACTGGATTTTTATTTTACTCAACGGTTATGTTCTTTTTCATTAAACTTCCATCGAGTGACTTCCTAAGCAGGCCATATTGAACATATCACAGGGAGTTTTGAAGATATATTATACATTAGTGATAAAGTCAAGGACAATCGTTTTTAGTTTGCTGTTGAGATTTTGCCTTATTTGTTTATTTATTATATTAATATGACTTATAAGCGAGTTGAGTAAATACCGCTCCGCCAAGCTCGTTTCAATTTAATATCCTTTTCTTCAGACTCCACGCGCGTATAAATGAAATGTTTTAAATTGAAGTAAAATACACAGCGCAAGTGTTAAATATACTACGATAACTCTGGATGAAGGAAGCGGTGAGCAACAGAGGTCATTATTTAATACTGGCATGACCTGTGGAAATTCCACGGACAGTGTCATCGTTAAGCTAGGTGAACCCGTGAAAAAAATTCAACATTACTCAACCTATCCTATCCTATATTAATGCAACACTCAGGAATTTGGTATCCATGTCGCCGCAAACTCTGACGAAAACGCAACGGACGAAGTAACTAGGGAAGGAACAAGCAGAATATTATATAGATGGTTCATGGTACAGGCAGAGTAACATAAATACTCAAACGCTGGACTAGAGTCGATGATGGTAGTTCACATAAAAGCATCAATTTAATTAGACACATGCACCATCAATAGCCCGTATACCCTCCGTCTTTCTGCCTAGCAAGTAATGATTGTAGTACTCTACTCCTTGTTCTAAGAGAACAAGGTACAAGGTTAAAACTTGTTCTAACTAAAACAAAGTTTTAGTTAGAAACAAAGTTTTAGTTAGAAACAAAGTTTTTATTTTGGGGCGCTTGAAAATTCGCGCTGAAACTTATTCCGCATTGAATTCCTGAAATGCTTATCTTTCTCACGAAATTAATGTACATTACAAAATGATTACACCTCTTTTAATATAAAAAAAGTGTTCTCAAGAAAATCTAAAAATAACAAATACACACATGGGGAATTTACACACAATTATGCTGCCGAACGCTGGATTTAACGTGCACAAAAACCGTAAAACAGGAAATAAATTGAAAAATACAGTTTAGAAGAAAGAGAGCCGAATAAACAATGACAACATTGAAGCGAAGAAATAGCATAATAAACACGTCATCCTAGGGCCCATACGCTCTCCAATTTGGAGTTCTACTTCCTGTACAGACGATAGTCGTTTCCTACTGAGGGAAAATCTAGCAATAACAGTTGCTCACAATTCATTTATTGAACATTTTCAGTAATGTGAACAATAGAGTACGATAGTTTGAACTTAATGCGCTAAACATGTAAACTTTTCCTCCTCGGATGCATATTTTTAAACATTTTTCAAAAATTGCTCTGAAACTAACGAGCCCGATTCAGCATGTATATATATTGAAGTAAAATACACAGCGCAAGTGTTAAATATACTACGATAACTCTGGATGAAGGAAGCGGTGAGCAACAGAGGTCATTATTTAATACTGGCATGACCTTTAATACCACAGTTGCAGACTTGAAAAATTTCATAATTGATATGGAAATCAAAATGAAGATTCTTGTGCACACGCAGAAGCAATTTTCATTTCTCATAATTGCCTAAAATTACGTCACAAAATGAAAGTAAAATGATAAGTGACTAAAAAATACAGAAAAGCTCCAATTTTGATTACGTGCTAACCTTTAAGTTTGTTGTAATACATCCTACATTAAAATTTGTAACTGAAATCGTTCAAACATAATTTTTCAAAAATTTAACGCAGCCAGTGATATGCATTTGTACATTGAATTCAACATTTAATCGGGGTTCTAGCTAAGTACGTTTTCATTGTACGCGACGTCTTCACATTTTCTAAACGAGCGCGCTTGTCTTCACATTTTCTAAATAAGTGCGCTTGTCCTACTTGACACAGTCGAGTGCGGCAAGATCTATCATCGTTCGAAGTATGCCGTTGTGTCGCTTAGCCTTCTTGAGCTTTGATGTTTGAATACGAGGACTTCTAAGCTTAGTGTGCTCAGCCGCAGAGCATACTATGCATCAAAATTGCGCTTAGCCTTCTTGTGCTTTTTGCCCTTCAAATTATTATTGTGCTTCAGACTAACCTTTCAACTGATTTTTATTCTGTAATTTGTGATCTAGAGTATTTGAGAATACTCTAATCAACTCACAATTTAGGCTATCTGTAGGGTATAGATATATATATATGTTTCCAATAAATATCATAGCCGGTGAATCTACTCCTATTTTCTGATTTGAGTTGATAATTTAAAGCATTTGAACTAAGAAGAGCAGCATGATCAGAAAAGGTTTAGTTAGTATAAACTACCACAGATCAATTTACAACTAAATTCGTCAAATTTGAAACTCGAAAGGTACATAGGTAGAATTTAGGGACGAAAATTTGCTCATCAAAATTCTCACAAGACTCAATAACTGCAGTTATACTATATGTGTTAGTAGATGAACAAGAACACAGCCTGAGCTTTACGATGATCACCGGTAAACGTTAGATGAATTAAAACCCCAACTCATAAAGTCTATACGCAGACTACTAATACAAGAGAAGGAAGAATTTTCAAATTATTAAATGCTGACGATGAGAACGATACAAAATTACTTGAATGCAATAAAAATAGGATTTAAACATAGATTTCTCTCGCGCAAAATTCCACTTGCTGTTAACTTGCCGCATCTTGCTTTGGGAAATGGGTTCCAATACTCTTCACTCATGGTAAACTTCTAATAGAATAATTTACCAATACATTCCTTGCAAGGAAACATTTGTATACAAACTTTTATTTTTTATTTCGTGATTTTTATTAGAGCTGCATAAATTAAGGACGAACTGTGCAATGATGGGAAAACACCTTAGAACCAATTTTTTCGAACGGATATTTTAATCTTTAACGTCTTAGAACCTAAATTAACACATCTAAAGATGTAGGAGAAAAACACAGTTGATGTAATTAATCATAACTAGAGTGATCATTCGTGTTTTCATTATGAGAAGGAATGGTTCTAGATATTGATTATTCAGTTATTTCTTACATGTTTTTTTATCGTATGAACAAAACATACCTCATGGAGTTCATGGTAACATGTCAAAATTTTTTTGTGCAAGTCATTTAAGCTCAAACTGAAGTAAATTTCTTTGATGAAATCCATTGATTTAAAATCTACTTGTTGTTGCCTATAACGGTGTTCTACCGGAATTGGATTCAGATACGGTGTTTTACAGTGCAATATGCCTGACAGTAAAATACTGTGATTTATTCGGTGTTTAACCGTGAAATTCACAGAAATTTTTTACAGTGCAGCACTCTGGAGTGCACTTCTGCACCACACAGCGCGGGGTCAATTTGAGAAAGAAGATTAGAATTATTGGATTTCCATTTGCGTAATGGGAACCCACTCTTCTCAAATGCACTATTGGCGCTTCGAAATGTTCTAAGCGCTAGTTCAGGGTTCCCGGTAGTAAACACTAAATTATCGACGTACAGCTTGTTTGCCATAACGTCTCTAATTGTCAAATCTGTGATCGTTTGAGCGTGCAATTTGAGCAGATAGTTAAGAATATGAGGCGACGCAACAAATCCAAACAAAAGAGTTGTGTATCGGTTATATAAGAATTTATTGTCTTTATAAAGAATAAAGCTAAATTGATTTCGGTCAAAGTCACAAGCAAGTTTTACTTGTAAAAAAGCCTTAAGATATCGGAAAGAACAACTACTGAATCTGCTCGAAAATAGATCAAAAGTCCTAACAAATTGTTCAACAGATTACGACCTACATAAGAGGCTTCATTCAGGCCGGGGGTAAACCACTGAATTTCAAAGAGCAATTAAATACGCGTCGGATTTTGGAAGTTTCTACATGCATACGAATTACAGGCCTATGCGGGATCCATTTGTGCGCAAGCACATCTATCCTTTTGACAGAAATCGGCTCAATAATACCTAATTCAAGCTGCTCAAGGAAGACGTCGTTATAGGCACTTTCGATCCCGTTTTGGGCATTGTCATTCGCTACTCTACGAGCAAGATATCTTGCCAAAACAAAATTATTTGTTACTCTAGCCAAAAGTTGGCGATTCCAGGGTAACTGGACCGAACACCTACCTTTTTCATACTTAATGCTTTTTTTTGAAATCTTCCAATTCCTTATCATTTTCTTCCTCTTTAGCAGGAATACCCATTAACTCTAAGTCAAGGAGTCGATCAAGTCCCGTCTGAACTTCGCACTCGTCAGAAACGTCCAATATGGAGGCACACACTTTTGGGGTATCAAAGAAATTAGTCAGAATATTACTGAAACGGTGTTCGTTCAGCTTACATTTAGCAACTTTCCTTTAAGGGTTCGGTTTAGTCTCGTCGTCAAGAGTCAGAGAAGGCTTAATAGTTTTAACATTAACATTCCTTTTGAAGGAAGTTTTAAAATTATTATCTAGCTTCTGAGTTTTAGAAGCAACAAGAGAAGTTAAAGAGGAGTTGTAACATTTTAACTCCCCAAAAGGAAGACACCCGTTGGAAACTCGCATGACTTTACAGTTATTCACACTCTGAAGCTCAAGTACTTTGAAAGATTGAAGAGCATCAACACCCAAAATCCCTTGAACTTGGATGTTATCATTAATCACTCCAGGAAATGAAGTAGAAATAGGTAATTTAGTCTTTAAGATTTCTAGTCTAGCCTTCCTATCTTTCATGCCCATCTGGAGACTTAAATTTTTCATTGCAAAAACATCAAGCTCATGCTTCTCACTATCTGGAAGCACGAGTTCAATGCTAAGTTGCTTTCCTATTAATGAAACAGAAGCACCTACAGTGTTAATAGTTTGCTTCTGCAGGTCTACATCAGAATAATCAGGACTTAAAGTATCCAAGTCAACTAATGACGTCTGACTTTCTGTATCTATCAGATATTTGATGCGTTTAGTAACACCACCATATTTGGTGGTAAGAGCTAAGAGAGGGCACATCCTAAGACGCGCCTTTAACCGTCAAGTGGATGTTGCATTAAGCACATTAGTTTCAATAAACTTGGGACACGAAGGGCTTATGTGCTTGTTAACCTTACACAAGGAACACAAAAATGGGAGACCTTAACTTTGGAAGGACAAACGCTGGCTAAATGTTTACTGCTCATACAGATAGTGCATAACTTCAACTCACCAGCCCGCTTCACACGTTTCTCATGCGAGTCAAATCTCTTGCAGGAAAATGAAGCATGGTTAGCCTGGCTACAGAAGCGACATACCTTAACAGGCAGTTTACGAGGCACAGAAAAATGTTGCGTTTTATCCCTAACCTCAGTCCTGGTCACCACTTCCACTTCCCTATTTCGGAATACAAGAGACGGTTTAGATTTACTTTTAGTTTCAAGGAGAGAGAGCACTTTTGACCATTCTCGAATACTTCCAAAGAAAAAAAACTCGCTTAAGAATAGCGAAGGAGTTCTGCAGGAAGAATTCAGGAAGTTTATTTTTAACTACAGCAGAGAAAAGCAGGTTTACAGACTTCTCTTTAGAGAAATCCAAATCTAACTTGGAAAGCTCAAGAAAGCGAAATTTAACCTTAGAGAGGAAAGAATTTATTTCGGCTAGACTTTGAACGCTGGGGCAGCTGAGAACCTCATCAGGAGCTAAGGAAATCAACTTATATATATTGAGGAAATCTTGCTTAAGCAATGTCCATGCAGACTGACAGCTTAATTCTCCATTAGGGAGTCCCTCTATTAAACTGAGAACTCTCCCTTGCAAATGATTTTTTAGAAAAATAAATTTTTGCTTTTCACTCATGTTGGGGTAGGCCTGAAGGGCATTAGTGGAAGACTCTTGAAAGTGTAGGAAGTTAAAGTGGCAGCCCTCATTGTCACTGAATTTTTTGAGTGTCAACTGAGGTGCCCTAAAGATATTTAAAGGAACATCAGAGGAGAAAGATTTAGACTCGGTTGGTACACAGGTATCACTAGCATTTAGCACCTGTGACTGGGAAATCTGATTTTCAAGTTTAACTATCAACTCAATCACCTGCACTCCATATTCAGCTCTCCTCTCTAGTTCCTCCTCTGCAACTTCATCTGCATCTATAGGAATAGTTGAGGACAGCAATCTAAAAGATTGCAGCAATCCACTCAACTGAGGGACAGCTTCAACTAGAAAGGCAGTCTCACAGTCAGGAGAGAGAGTTTTCTTTTTGATAGCAGTAATACTGCACTTAATGCTTCGCAACCCAATGCTTAAGGCTAAGGCAGAACTTTTTTCAAATTCCATAATCAAGTTTTATTATTGTAATTACGGTGAAAAAGGAAAATTAATTACTTGTTTTATGTCTACACCCTAGAGTGGACAAATGACATCCCTTCATATAACATAGAAATCAATTTATAAAGTAGAAATACACAAAAATATTACTTTTTCCCCCCCCAAGTACACTTTCAATTCATAGCATTTATAATTTTATATTTTTACACATTCAGATTTTTTAGAACAATTTTTCTTTTAATATTTTTGAAAGTGAACCTAACAAAATTTAGAAGAGATCCAACAAAGGCCAGAAAAACAATGCAGTGCAAGCTTTCTCAAGCAAGAGAAAGAGGGAATCTCAATTAACAACAAACAGTATCATCCTTCTTACATCTAATGAGACAGTATCCTTCCCCGCCACCATAGACATCGGCACGTTTATACACAAAAAAGAAAATTTAATTTTTATATTGATAATTATAGTAAGTTGTTTTCCACAAATCATTTTTTTTCTTTTAGAAATAGAATTATTTTAAAGAGAAAAATTGATAGAAGCCTGGACTTACAAAGTCTGGTTCAAGCCAAGCTGTTCCATCATGCAAGATGGCGCTGAGGTCAAGCCGGTGCAGTCGCCATTTTGGCACAACGGCGCAGAAAGCGGCACGGCTTACAGCGTTTTTTTTCAAGTTTTAACTCACTGTAAGGGGTCTCTTTTTTTTTAATGAAATTTTTAAAAGAAGATTTCGAAACCAATATTATTTTCGAAAAAATTTATGTGATGCCACCCGGCTATAAAGTGGCAACAAAGCCCCCTATTTTAACGGGGCACAAAATTCACATAAATGCCTGACACCCTTAAGGGGTCGGTAACGCTTAATAGTTATTAGACAAGCAGAGCATGGCAGCAAAGTGGATTCTCACCTTCGAAAATAATGTTCAGGAGAACTCTTCTCAATGTAGCCGGCTTTCCATGAACCAAGGGTCCGAAGTAGCGAGGAATTGTTGACCAGAGACCAGCGGAGCGCAAGAATTAGATGTACCTGTGGTCGCGGTTAGATGCTGTCTAACGTGGCCGCCGCGAACGACCGCTCACGTTGGCTCGTCCGAATCCCTTGTGGTGACGTAGGACTCGGAAGAACAAGCGCAGACGTATTTTAGGAATTTGCAAGTACGCTTGCAACCGAAGATGTGAGGAATCCCCACCATTGCTCTGCTAGTCGTGGATTATTTGCTTTTTTTATTTTAGGGGTTAATTAATTTGACTGCAGCCTAAGACCCCTTACTGCGGAAGGCCATTAAATATTGCCTTACTAAGTCCGCAGAGGACCTCAGCTTCGAGCAATGGCTAGAATTTCGACAATATGTTGTAACTTGAATCTTAATCCTAAATGATGATACATCATGTACTAAAGTAACATAGCGTGCTGTGAGCTTCAGTAGCTAAATAATTTTGTGCTGTAAAACTGCACTTTAATTTTTTTTTTCAAATCTACGTGTGAATGTACTCACCGGACCCTGTTTTTCATTTCAAGTTAAACTAATGAGATTAAACATGTTTACAGCACCACAGTAAATATCATTAAACAGGTTAAAGCTGCTAAATTTGAATATTTATCCCAACATTCTCCTCAAACGTAGTAAAACCCACTTATCGCAGCACTACGTTCGTCTAGCCATGCCTTTCTGGTGCAGTGAAAGGGCAACGTGTGGGTGAGCGTCAATACTGGTAAACTTATTGTATATGAGTTTTCCTCCTGGCTAATGTACTCAGTCGAATTATTTTTGTCATGCATTACGTCATCTGAAAGGTCTTAAAATAGGCATTCATCGTAGGTTTCTCGTTCGTTACAATTGTGGCTGTTAATTTGTGTAGCCTATTTTAAATTTGAACGTCATTTTCTTTGTTAATTTACACTTTTTCAAATTTTGACAACACATACGCATAGAGCATAGAAAGATTTACTATGTTACTAATTTTCATCAAACTCGATAGTAAAAGGAATTTTTACAGCGAAAATTGTTTTTCGTAATGAAAATTAAAAAAGCTGTAACTTCTTTAATAAATAGAATTTTGCAAAAAAATTACACCACAGCTTACGGCTATGGGGACTCAACATGAGATTAAAATATTTGCACTGAATTTTCCAACATCTGTATATTTACACAGCAATATCTGCAAAATGGCTAATGAAGCGACTTACATTTGTAACATAAAAAGGAATTTTTAAAATTTCTCCAATTCTATCAACTTGATATGATACCCAACTCATCACTTCCTTACATTATTGTCAAGCATTTAAAAGAGGAATAAGAATTTGTTGTATGATCTAAAACATTCTCTTTGAAGCAATTAACTTACTGCTATTTTATTTTGTTCGCTTGGAAAGATGTTTTTAAATCTCTGCTGTTTTGGCCTATTATTTATGGAAATAATTCATCAACGAACACTTTCAATATGATTACCTGATGTCACAAAAGTCAAAGCTCAGATATCAATGCACGTGAAAACTATCACAAGTGCTTTCGCCTCGCTAAGTTCACCATTTTTATATTTCTTTTATTAACTTCATGGCTAAACATTATTGAACTTCAATTAACCAACTATGGGGTACATTTTTGTTTTCTTCTCTCAGTCTTCTGTACAAGCATTTCCATGGGCCGTCATAGAACCCATCTATGTATAAAGTATATGCACTCAGGATCTCCATTTTAAACATTTTAAGAAGCGATGTAATTCATCTTATGTAATAACTTTATAGGACATTAATGTTTTATTTTTTATTCCTGTCCTACAATGTTTTGGTTAGCCTGGCGTGGCAATTTGTCATATCTTACGCTCGTGAGTATATTACGACAACAATATTTAGGTTTGTTAATTTCACGTATTGTCCAACTTTGTTCTAAATGTCATGGTTAGCATTGTACAATAATCCTTCTTATGTCTCTGACTCAGGTGAACTCTTTTGTACCAGTGTTATTGGCGTTAGAAATATCCTAAATTTGTATTATGGTAAAATGTTTTATTCTTTCTGCGCTCATAAATTGGCATACTAGTTGATACGTAGTGATGAAAAAATAGTTCCAAACATTAACCCCATAGATTGACCCCCATACACACAATTATTCAAACCTCACGCATTTTACTTTCAACATTAATTTCTGACATAGCACGTTCCCAAGCTTGTATTTCAATGTGAGTGCGTACTGATGAGAGTGTTTTCAGTAATGCATCGTCACTGGTATTATGTACATTTTTTTCAACAAATATTTACATGCATTATCAAACTTAGATTACGCAACAAAGGAAATACAATTTTTTCATGGTTATCTTTCAATCATATGCTTCGATTAATAACATGGGTACTACGATACCCATGTGTGGGTATCAGCCAAAGATTTTTACGTTGAAACATTTTAAAAATCAATGAAATAGTTTATTTCATCTTTATTGGAAATAAACTGTTTTCCTTTCTTGTCTTTCTTCCTGATTCAAAGTTATTTTCTTTCATTTGTTGACAGATCTTTAAACACTCATCCATCTCCACAATGCTTACCACAATATTTTGCAATTTTGTAATGCCTTGAAAGATTAAAAATCAACATTTTTGAGCATTCGTTCATGTTTTTCAAGATTTTGATAAACCCACTATAATTCGTATTCCTTCTTCAAACGGCTCAGACTAAGTTTAAATTCTATTATATATCGTAGTCTGACATATTTCTTAAAGCTACATATGTAGATCCACTCTCAGTTCACATTTGAAGTGCGTAATCTGTTCTGATAACCATTTGAAGTCTAGTTCGGAAACCAACTCATCAATTTCCATGTCTTCAAGTTCTTTGTCAGAGGATATTTAGTTTGAAAGGGAAAGCGTGCCCAGGAGACGATATTTTCTCGGTTGGATATCCTTTATGGAGACAGTAAACTTATGCCCATTCTCAAGGGTTCAGACGATCTTTGCTCCACTGATCTCGAGCTTTCTGACAATCTTTGATCCTCCAACGCACTGTAATTGTGCGTTCAGATGTTCAGAAATTCAGAGGCAGTTCAGTTATTCAGACCATCGGCAGGATATCACGTCAAATCTTCAGTTTGATAATTAAATTGCGCGTGATTCTATGTTAAATTCTCTATATCATCTAATTTAGTTGGCTAGGCGCCCTTAAGTGTTCAAGGCTTAGATTGGATATGACTTACTATGAGATGGTATACCTGATGTATAAACTAACAAATAATGCTTCTGGACACCTTATCTGGACTGCAGCCTGGATGTACTCGTACACCGGCACGATCACAACTGTGTGGAGACCGAGCGCGTTTTTGAGCCAGAGAAAGGGTGAGTAGCAAAGTCTTTGACACCTTACACTCGTCTTATTTTATTATGATGTGGTCACACTATTGAAATTAAAACTAGACATTCAGATTTGGAAATTTGCGTCATGTTTTAATTGTGAGAAAATTGAAAATGCATGAGATGTTCGTTTGCGTGGAAAGTTGAAATTATGTTCGTCAAATTTTTTGTTTACTACAATGATACTTTTGAAATTAGGTTTTGAATTAATTTTGATCGCACTACAACATTAAAAATCCAAAAAAATAGTTTTTTCTGGAGTGAATTTTTTTTCTCGTGAAATTCACACATATAAGGTTTTTGCGAGAATTCTCTGTTTAAAAATCCCTGTCACTGGTTTCCCTTTTGTATAGCTACTTTTATTCGAACATTTAATTTCTTAATTATAGTCGATTTTCACAGTCTAAATCTAATTTACACTTTTATCACAGTCAGAAATGCTAGTGCGGATAGGCATCGATTATATGGGGACTGCATCTTATTTGGGATCAGTGCGGGGCCCAGTTCGAGAAGAAATTTTTCTACACCGATCATTGCAGATCAGTGCAGAATATTCTGGACAGAAATGTCTGCAGTGATCTTAATAGAAAAATTGGCCCTGCTCATCCATAATTCTAATGAGAGGGATTTGTTTTTAAACCAGCGTACATCATGAAACCGAAATTTGATTTCAAATCGAAAGTGTAACTTTCAAGTTAATGAAGGGGTTCTCTGCCCTTAGATTTTAAATTTTTCAAATTTCCCTTTTTTGGATTTCCTTTGCAACTTGGGAACCAAATGCATTGGGATGTGTAACATTGAAATACAAACACAATTACTTCAATGAAACTTCGCAATAAGAAAATAATTATGCCGAACATTTGAAAAAATAAATATATATTGCGCAAAACACTTCTTCTTCTACAATTTTTAACATAGAAGCATGATTTTTATTTCATTCGACGTGGTGAAACAGAGAAAACAGAGGAGCGAAGTGGAATTCTATTTAAACTCTAAATTAGATAAAAATCTGGGACTTTAAAATCTGGGACTTTAAAAAATCTTTTTGACAAATGCATGTTTAAACAATTTTTTTCCAATTCGAAATTCAAAATGATCTTTCATTTTCCAGTTGTCACATTTTTTCTGCATCAAGTGAGACCAAAATAAAGCTTCTACGTTGAAAATTGTAGAAGAAGAAGTGTTTCGCGCCATATATTTATATATATTTATCATATGTTCGCGTGATACCTTTTTCTATTGCAAAAATGGAATCTTTTTATTGAAGTAAATGCGTTTCTAATTCATATTTAAATATCGTTACGCATTTTCGTTCCCCCACTTGCAATTGAAATTCTAAAAAGAAATTTAAAAAAATTAGGAAAATTAGGTCAGTTTTAGGGGTAGAGATCCCCTAAAAATCAAATTTCACATCTATTTAGTTTTTCAGTTATAGGTTACCACCAAGTGAGTACAATTCTATGTTCAGATTTTTCAAAGAGAACAACGCTGGGAATTATGAGTTATTTTTGTAAATGTGCAAGCCATGATGGAAATTTTGTTTGCTTATTTTCACATCTAAAACTTCCTCACACAGTCAATCTATTCAGCAATTGTTTTGTTGTAGAACTAAAATGCCAACTTCCTTTAAAATCTCTTCGTCGTTCTGCTCCTAATTATGGAAACTTAAAATTCCGATGGCAAACATAAATGACTGATCAATTTGATAGGAAACAAGCATGGCGTAACACATGAACGAACGAATAAACATGCGCATTGATATAGTGTCGCGAATCATCCGTCATTCTTCGCTCCGACAAAGAAAGAAATAATATCAGTATTAGCTGAGGTTCTGATCAAGGATCGGAAAAATTGTTAGACAGAGCCAGGCGCCACAGAGTGTTGGAGACTGAGAGGCAACTCGTTGAATCGGTCTTTTAGCGCCAGAGTATTGCTGGGAAGCCTATCTAGTTATTCTTCCACTGGCTGCGCTCTACGTTTCCTATTTATTATTTGTAGTGGCCACTATTTCAATTTCGTTCATTTATTTATTTGTCTTTGCATGCTGTTAGTTACTTCTTAAACCTACCTCGGTTTTTTAACTACTCTCTTTATCAAGTAAAACAAAGTAGGTTAATAAACGAAACTTTTAAATGTAATGAAGGAAAATCCTCGAAAAGAGCTCAATTGTAAGCTTCAACTTTAATGTGGCTAACATCACAGCTAGAGTGACACTTGTCACGTCAATTTAACCTTATAACTTAAAATGTTGTTCTGTGTCCGTTTCACTTAATGAGTAACTTTCGTCAAATAAAATTTTACTACGAATGTTTTATTTCGTTAAAGCTGCTCTTAATTAAGAGAAAATTAAATTAATACTTACTTCTTTCGAGCTTTGCTTTGCGCATCGATTAGTTTAACGCTAACAATAATTCAACCTGTCCTATGCCGAGGATAGGTTGCTTCAACTGTATTTCCTTCTCATTTCCTAAAATAGCCTCCCAAGCTAACTTCTTCTTATCTGTGCTAATGGTATTAAAGTTGAAGGTGAGCTTTAACCGAGGTTTAAATTCCGTACCTGGAAATATGTAAATTTTACGTGAAATAATTGTAATAAGTGTTACCATTGAGTCTTGGTCTCTAATTGGACTGTTTCTACAGTATTTCACACTGCGAGGAAAACGCTCGAGCCCCTGGTTATTTGAAATCTTCAAGCTTTCAAAAAGAATTGAGCTTCTTGTGCACTGCACGCCATGTTCGTCAAAGGATTCTTAACTTGATGGGAGCCGAGCAGTTGAACTATCCGTACGTGGACGGTTACGGGAGAGTGGTGTAGCCATTAAGTAAAGTTATCAAACAATTGACTTATTATTATTATTATTATTGTATTTGTTTAACCACCAACAGTTGACTTACTGAAATATTGTAAGAAATTAGCTGTCTCAGCTTAATTTAATTAGTCCCATGCTTGTTCCAGCAGGAGGTGAAATTCATGTGGAACGAGATCCTTTCAAGGCCAAAGGTCTTGCCAGAAAATCATGAATTAAGTAAAAACTCTTCTCGTTGCGTGCATTGTATTCTTTAAACCTTAAAATTTGGTTAGGGCGATACATAGTTTTGATGCGTCGCAAGAAATTTGCGACAATAGGGAAAATGATTCTACTTGCAGCGGGGCTAAAATTATTATGAGCCATTGAAATGCAACTTCTAAATTTTAAATGCAAGAATTGTATAAATTGTACGTACATAAAGCTCCTGTGGGATTACTCCAGCAATAACAATAACTGCCAGCTTTGCATCACATCATTAACTTCACTCATCAATTATTTAATTTCAAAGTGAAAAATATTTAAATAGTTTTGATTTCCAACGAAGTAGTTATATTGTCACATGAAAAAGCAAAAATATAAAATTAGTTTTTTTGATCGCACACATTTCACCACGGGAGTGTGCAGCGGTCAATGTTGAAATCTGTCCAGTCGCAACTTCACAAAAAGCGAGTTTGTCAAACTAGGCTTTGTTCGTTCTTAGTTTGTGAGATGAGCTTTAAAGTTAAAAAAAAACGCTTAGCGTTTTTATGGTGACGAAAAATCAAAGAATGAGAAAATTATTCTATGAATAAAGTGAGACACAAAAAAAGCCACGGATTGTTGCTTGTTTAGAAAATTCAAACCTACGTAGGTAGCTCTTCAGAAAGTCATTTCTCCAGAAAGAGTTGAAAGAGCGCGCAGTGAATCGGACATGACGACTGATAATTCCAACAGCTCTTTTTCAATTTTGATCAGTTAAGATGATTTAGATGTGAAATGAGAGACATATGTGATGTAGAGTGTATGCACTTTGATTCGATAAGCAGTTGAAAAAAGTAAAAAGAAATTTCTAACATGAGAGTGTATCTCGCATTAGTTTAACAGTGAACATTGATGGCATACTCTTCTACAATATAACAAATACACAGCTGATGCAATCCTTGTGTCTGCTATTGAATATCGAGCCATAATATTTTGTATAGGCAATATTGTTCTAATAAAGTCTATGAATGAAATACGTAAACCTGACTTACTTCTAAAAAAAATTCAAGAAAGATCTGGAAAGTTATTTGGTCAGTAGGAATGAAAGACATGAAAAAATTGGCAGCAGTTGAGTTTACTAGCAGTTGAGTGTGTTTTGAGGCTAGTAAAGTGACGGTAGATTGGAGTAGCGCGTGTGTAGTTCCGTTGTACAAGGGGAATGGTGACAGGCATGAGTGCAGTAATTCTAGAGGCATAAGTCTACTGAGTGTCGTTGGGAAGCTGTATGGAAGAGTTTTAATTGGAAGAGTGAGAGTGATGACGGATCGTGTGCTGGCTGAAGAACAATGTGGCTTTAGAAGTGGCAGAGGTTGTGTGGATCAAATGTTTGCTGTGAGGCAGGTAAATGAGAAATACTAAGCAAAAGGAAAAGATGTAAATTGGGCATTTATGCCTCTAGAGAAGGCGTACGACAGAGTGGACCGTGAGGCTCTATGGCAAGCTGTAAGCTTGGATGGAATGGGTGGGAGACTGTTGAATGCGATCAAGAGTTTCTACATTGATAGCAGAGCGTGTGTGAGAGTAGGGGATGAGGTGAGCGAGTGGTTTCCAGTTATGACAGGTGTGAGACAGCGATGTGTGATGTCGCCGTGGTTGTTTAATTTGTTTATGGATGGTGTGGTGAGGGAAGTAAATGCCAGAGTGTTGGGAAAAGGTGCGCAGTTGGTGGGACGAAATGGTGTGTATTGGGAAGTGTGTCAGCTGTTGTTTGCAGATGATACAGCGCTTGTAGGTGATTCAGAGGAAAAACTGAGGAGACTGGTTGCAGAGTTTGGTAGAGTGTGCGAAAGGCGTAAATTGAGGGTAAATGTGAATGAAAGTAAGGTGATGAGATGTTCAAGAGGTGGAGTGTTAGGAACCTTGGATGTGAGGATGAATGGTGAAGTGTTAGAAGAGGTAGAGCATTTTAGGTCCCTCGGGTCGGACGTGGCTGTTGACGATAGTATGGAAGTAGAAGTGAGGCATCGAGTGAGTGAAGGCTGTAAGACATTGGGTGCAATGAGGAAAATTTTTGAATGAAAGAGTTTGAGTATGAATGCTAAGAGGGGGCTGTATGAAAGCTTGATCGTGCCAGTTTTGTTGTATGGAACAGAGTCCTGGGGCTTGAGAATAGCTGAGAGGAGGAAGTTGGATGTGTTTGAGATGAAGTGTTTGAGGAGCATGTATGGAGTAACAAGAAGAGATAGGATCAGGAATGAGTTGGTTAGGGGGCAGACGGGGGTTATCAAAAGTTGAGCAGGCGAGTGGATGAAAGAGTGCTTGGATGGTTTGGACATGTTGAAAGAATGAATGTTGAGCGGCTGGTGAAAAAGATTTAAATGTCAGAAGTGTGTGGCATTAGAGCGCGAGGTAGACCACAGATGAGTTGGATGGATGGGGTGAAACGTGCTTTGTCTGAGAGGGGTCTGACTGTGGACGTGGCGAGAGGGATGACTGCGGATAGAAGTGAGTGGGGGCAGTGCATAAGAAGGTTATTTTATTTTTGACGCTGTACTGGAAGCCTGCCCGTGTGTGATAGAGTTGACCTGTCCTGTGCGGGGTGAGGGGCTGTACTCAATGAAGCGTTTGGGGTAAACCAGCCATGGCTGTCGGGCCTGACTGTAGAAGGTGGTTGTGCTGGGCTGCTGCTGATCCTGGCAGTTCTGGTGCGGCCAGTGCTGCGCCTTTCTCGCCTCCTAGTGACTAAGGGTGACGATTGTGGCCTGCTGCCGGCTACCCTCCCATTGGGAGGAGAGGCCTGGTATATGTATGTGTGTATGAGTTTACTATTGAGAGAACAAGTGCTGTTGTGCCATGTTCTTGGCAAAACCCATATGAACAATCACAAAGCGACCAACAACCAAAGATCTCCATGTGGCAGCACTACTTGTGCACCGTGCTCACAACTGCAAGTAAGGATTATATTAAGTCTATGTCAATTCTGCTGTGTATTTTAAATTCCTTTCAGCTTGTGTTGCATAAAATAGTTGTTTGCCAATTATAAGATGAAAGTCAAAATGCAGCATAATGTCAATTTTTTTGTCAAGTGTTTTGTAATTTTGCGCAATACATTCCTTTCAGATATCACTCTGAAATCACAATTATTTTAAAAATTTATCAGAAATTGTGTAGGTTTTTTATCTATGTGCGTTTATTTTAATTGTCCCAACCTAGTGTTGATTACCTAGTGTTGAGTCTTTAAAACTCTGAAAAAACCCAACCTAGTGTTGAGTCCCTTAAACTCTCCTCGATCTGGCAATCACAAACAAACCTACGGCTATACTTAGTCGGGTTATCTCACCCTCTGTTGCCGATCACCACTCTGTAGAATGTCAAATTAATATTGCAAAGGAGAGAGTAAACTATCGTTCCATGACTTACCGCCTAAAAAGTCAATATTCACCAGAACTGTTTCATGAAAAACTCATAAACAGGTTCGCCGAATTTCAAGGTATGATGCAATCTGACGATGTGGACATTCAAGTTTCTATCTTTAACGAGAACTTTACAGCAGCTCTCGATGAATGCGCACCTTATATCACCAAAAAAACTAAGCCAAAACGCCCTGTGTGGATCACTAACGAAATCAAAGAACTGAGCAGAGTAAAGAATAGTTACTTGCTAGAGTATAAAGAAAATAGGTCGAACAGTACTTTATACCAGAGATATAAAGAACTTGGAAAGATTCTTCTGAAGAAAATTACGCAACGCAAGCAAAACAAACTCACTTCCACCAAGAACTATTCAAGGCAAAAAATAACCCAAAACGTACATGGGAAATTATTAGTGAGGTGGCTCAATAAAAAAATTCAGACCGCAAAAGTAATTTTGAAAATCCTTTGGAAAAAGTCATTGAGTTCAATACATTCTTATCAAAAGTAGGTGCTCAAGTCTTCAGTGAAGTAAATAAAACCAGTCCCAGGCAACTGTCAGTTGAAAGTTCGTACCCAACTGCAATTTCAAAGGCTGGTGCCCTGTGGAGGCCACGTCCTGTCGATTTACCAGAGTTACGGACTATTTTGTACTCANATTGGAAAAAGTAGTGACGAATCAACTGTCATCTCACTTGGACGAGTCAAATTTACTTCATCGAAATCAATGTGCCTATAGGAGGAAGACTAGCACTCAAGACGCCCTGCTCAATGTCACTGAAAAAATACACAGCGATATTGACCATAAAAATGTAACACTTTTGCTGCTACTTGATCTCTCTAGAGCATTCGACAGCGTCGAACATGATCAACTCCTTCGAAAAATACTGAACTTAGGAGTTGATAAGCATTGGTTTAAAAGCTACCTATCAAATCGATCTCATGCAGTCCTCTTAGATAACAAGTTGTCCCCATTCCTTCAGAATAATTTTGGTGTTCCTCAAGGATCCATTCTGGGTCCGCTATTGTTTTCTATTTTCATTAACGATTTCCCTCCAATGCCTTCTAACACTCGAATCTCTATGTATGCAGATGATGTCCAAATTGCAATGATAAGCTCTGTAGCAGAAATACCCCAGACGAAAAATGGAGCTGAAGCCCTTTTGATCAGCCTCAAGTCATGGTATGATCAAAATGGTCTCAAGCTAAACGCGAGTAAAATACAGTTCATTGTTTTTGGGTCAAAAGAGACAATAAAAAATATTCGAAATCTGGATCTAACTCTTACTGTTGGAAATGATAAAATTCACCCATCAGAGAAAGTATAAACATTGGGTATTTGGTTCGATAGAGACATCATGTCCTTCAAATCCCACGTTGATAAAACCTACAACACAATTCACGGGACTTTAATGTTTTTTAATCGTATAAAAAGTGTGCTTGCCGAAGAATCTAGACTATTGGCCATCCAATCCTTGGCCTTATCACGTATTGACTATTGCAGCCTGGTATGGGGCGATTTACCGAAATATCTTCAAAATGATCTACAAAAATGCATGAATTTTGCGGCTAAGGTTGTATGCAAAGGTAAATTCAAAAAGAATGATCACGTAACACCTCTCCTGAATAAGCTCGGCTGGGCTCCTATTCGGGAGAGGTTTCTGGCGCACAAAGCCCAATACGTATTCTCCTCTTTATATCTTCCTCATAGTAATGCTGAAATAGTGAAATTCCATACCCCTACCGTCACCAACCTAAAGGCGAATAGGAGACGTGATGTCTTAATCAAATACCGTTCATCCAACATCGGGCAGAAAGCTCTGTCAGTATCAGGCGCCCTACTGTGGAATAAACTCCCCAGAGCATCAAAACCCCTCAGGCACTTAGAGAATTCAAAACTAAAATAGCTCTCTATCTTGCGTCTACACAATAAGTGTCAACTGCAGTACGTGCCGGAAAAGAAGTCATAAATTTTTAGTGGAAATTATCTTATCTTTTCATTACATCATACAACAATCAAGACATATCTGTATTATGCACATGGAATTTGATTACTTGTGTGCGAATATTAGGTACATGTATGTTCTCACATGTGACGCTCCTATGTATGTATATATGTATGTATGTTTATGGATATAAACATATGTATGTGTGTGTGTGTATATATATATATGTAGAATTTATTCTCTTCCTAAAAATGCTCAAGTTATATTATGTGACATTGTGTATATTGTGTGACCATATACCGTCCCTTACACTCTTTGAGTATACTTTGGCCACACTATTTAAGGTTGCTTTGACTTTCTCGTTTTGTCCCAGGAGTATTACAAATGTTATGGCTGGTATTGTACAACGATCCTTCTCATTTGAGTCCAGTGAACTTTTTTGTGCCAATGCTAGTAGCATATGAAATTTAATTTTTGTGTTATTGTAAAATATTTCACTTTATCCGGGCCAGTTATTTAGCTTACAAGTTGATACGAAATAATGTAAAAAAAATTACTTCTAATGTCAACCTCACAGTCTAAGACGAAAAACAATTTGGACCTACCCGTTTTACTTTCAACCATAATCCCTCATCTCACTAGTTCCTATGTTCGTGAGCTCAAATTTAAACATGGGAGTGCACTCAATAAAGGGCTTCAACAATGCATCACACGCACAAGGTTTTCTGGACCACTTATAATAAAATGCATTGTCAAAATCAGACCAACGCACCGAAAGGAAATGCTTTTTAAACGTGCTTTTCTCCTAACCATTTGTTTGTTTAGAAATTAACCGGTATAAATATTACGGCCCCCATGTGTAAAAATCAAGTCATGGTCTAAATTTCAAGACATTTGAAAGCATTTTTCGCTCATATTAAAACATTTGAACGTGCGACGTAATTCTTAGGCAATTTTTACTTTCCTACGCCCGTGAGTGCATTTAAGACGAAATCATTTTCGGTAGCTAACTTTCGTTTACTCCAGCTATACTGCAAATGTTATGGACTGATAATCCGATATACGCGCACACTAAGACTAACAAGAGTGTTTTAAACTATGTGTCACAGGGATTTTTTTCTTAGTTACTTATATTTATTAGCATTTTCAAAACTAAAATAATTTCCGCAAAGAAAGGATGTTAATGTGAGGGTATTTTAGCATCTTTTTTCTCTTTTTTCGTTTCATTAAAACATTTAAACAAAAAAAGGCCAAGGTTTCGAAGAATGTCATAACTTTAAAGAACATCATATTTAATCTTCTTATTCTGGTCTTAAATTGCTCTTTTAACTTTTTTACTCTAGTGAATACATTATGACAACACTATTTTGGCTAGTTAACTTTTTGTACGGCTCCACCTATGTTGAAAATGTCACGGCTAGCATTGTACAACAATCCTTTTCATGTCTTTGACTCCGATGAACTCTTTACGCCATCACTATCAGCGTAAGATTTCTGAGATTCCTGAGATGTAGTTTGGAGCACAGCTCCAGGCCATGATGAGTCGCCGCCTCACGACGCCGCCAACCTCCCCGCAGCGACGGAGCCTCAGGTCCCCAGAGAAGGGAGCCAGCAGCTCCACCACAGCCGAGGCAGGCCACGGCGCCTCCAGTACGGTTAGGGGGCAGCCGCTCTCATATATGCTAGCTGCTGCAGGATACTGTTACCCTCGGCAGGCTGATGGTAATGGGGCAAGGGAGGCTTGTCCGCGATTGTCCTCAAAAATTCATCAAGTCTCCCCTTGAACGGCTACAGCGTCCCCTCGAACTCACGGATACCCGCCGGAAGACAGTTGAACAGACGAGGTCCCATAACAGAGAACGAGTTTTCATGTCTCGTCCTGACGCTCGCCAGCGCCCTGCTACCAAACGCTGGGGACGATACAGGTTTTCCCTCGCCGAATGTGCCGCTGGGCTGCAAATCGCATCGCCTGGTCCCTGAAATTCGGTGCCAAGCCATTCAAAACCTTCGAAGTATATATGATGAGGTACCTTTCACGGCGACGCTGCAGCGAAAACAGGGACAGGTGCGATAGCCGTTTCCAGTAGTCGAGCGACCGCATACCTTCGATCCTTGCAGTGAAGGTCCTCTGAACGCCCTCCAACTTCTGTACTTCGCCGACAGTGCTCGGACTCCAGAGCTGGCAACAGTACTCCGCCAATGGGAGGACTAACGACTTGAACAATTGAAGCATCAGTGGGGCTTCCCTCGTCTTAAAGGTTCTCAGGATCCATCCAATCTGGCGTCTGCACTTAAGCACCACCTGGTTAATGTGCTCTCCGAAGCCACCGTCATCCGAGATCACGATACCCAGATCCCTGACTGAAGACTTGCGTTCAATCGCTGAACCACCAGCGATTGTGAGGCGCATACGAGGCGTCAGGGTGCAAACCGTATAGCAACAACTCAAATTTATTTTCATTGAAGGTCATGTTATTTCGTGTCGCCCACTCGCAAATATTTTGGAGGTCACTCTGAAGAGCCTCGCAATCCTCCACCGTAGCAATAGTTTTTAAGACCCTGGTGTCGTCAGCGAAGGACGAGGCTCGTGAGTGCAACAAGTTGACATCGATGTCCGTAATGTGGACCAGGAAAAGGAGTGGACCCAGAACAGAACCCTGAGGCACACCACTCACCACCACCGACTCTGTCGAGCGGCTCCCGTCCACTGAGACAACCTGTTTTCTATTTGTAATAAAGCTGTGAATCCATTCCAGGAGCACACCACTGATTCCAAAAAGACGGAGCTTCCTAAGTAGCACGCCATAGTCCACTTTATCAAAAGCCTTAGCGAAGTCCAGATACACCACGTCTACAGCGAGTCCAGAGCCAAGCGCCTCCGCAACCTGCCGCTGATGCTCCAACAGTTGCGAGAGGCACGACCGTCCCCGTCTGAAACCGTGCTGATTGTCGTTCAGTAGGTCGTTGCTCTCGAGGTACATAACAAGTCGATTAACTACAATCTTCTCAAAAAATTTAATTAGATTGGAAACATCATAACAATTTTTTGTTTTATTAGAATGAATATTATGTTCTTTCCGAAGCTCTCCACTTGGCACAGTAGATGATGCGTCCATGTGAAAAATTGTCTCAAATCCCGACTGCCTAGCTCACAGTTCTAGACGCAAAATAAATCAATTTTGCCCATTTTACTTCAAACATCAATCCCTCACACTCGTATCACTAGTTCCTATGTTCTAATGCTCATAATTCAATACGAGTACGCACTAACGAGAGGGTTTTCAGCAATGCGTCACATGAATTTTGCTTTCCTTAGTCACCTGTATTTTAAATGCATTACCAGAATCCGACTACCGCGACAAAGAGGAACTCATTTTTTCGTGCTTTTCTCCGAATCATGTTTTCGACAATTATCAAGTGTATTACGATAACCATGTATGAATAGCAATTAAGGATTTAAATCATTTGTCTCAACACTTAATTAACATGGGGATTACGATAACCATGTATGAAAAGCAATTAAGGGTCTCTGTGTTAAGGTATTTAAATGCGATTTTTGCTCTTATTTCAATTCAAATGCGCACAAACGAATCCATTTTTCAACTAAGCGTTACGAGAATTGTATTCTTTTAGTAACTTATATTCAAATGCACTGTCAAAATCAGATTAGGCAAAGGAAAGGAACTCATTTTTGATGTGCTTTTCTGTCAACCATTTTTTGATTCAACATTTTACACGGGTATCACGATACCCATGTGTTATTATCAATTATGGATGTTTAGGTTAAGGTGTTTTAAAAACCAATGTATCGACATTTCATGTTTGCACTTTATTGGAAATGAATGTTTTTCTTTCTTTCTTTTTTTCTTGAAGCTCTTTGGCACAGTGTGAGCACCTTGTAGAAATAAACATGTGTCAAATGGAAAATATTTATTTTGATTACAAATAAAACAAAAAGTTAATAATATTGCTTGTGAAATAGTTTTCTATAATGAACAGGTAATGAGTATGCAGCATATGAAAAAATGTTATTTATGTATTTCTATGGCTTTTCAATATTTTACATTATAATTTTCTTCCTTCCCCAGCAACGGATGAACACTGCAAAAATAACTTTCATTCCTTGCAATTTATTCCTTGCATTCAGAATTAATTGCTGTGAAATGAACACACTAAGTGTTCTCATGTGAATTTAAAACACCGGCTTATGGTTTATATCTATTGGATAACGATTTGTCCATCACTAGTTTGCTTGTGCCTTATTGCAAACAGTCTAGAAACCCATTATAATGAAAATTTTATTTTACTGAATGATTTTGTATTTTTAGAAATAAGATAGAACAGCTGTAGATGAGAATGCCTGGTTTGTGATGGAAATTTTCTATGTAGAGTTGTATTTTTAGATTGATGTGAGAGCTTGTTAAGCGGGTGGATAAGATGGAAGGAGAATGTGAAAAATTTGGAGTTTGAGTGTATTGAAAGCATTGCACATGTAGTAAAAATGAAAATGGCTAAGATTGAGGGTCTGAAAACTGAGTTTGATTGCTTAAAGGGTAGAAGTAAAGATGAAAATAAGCAAAAAGGTGGAAGGTAGGAGAAAGATGCAAACCATTAGAAACAATGAATGTTGATGTAAATGACTGGTAGGAGAAATGAAGCTCATGCTAGGGATAGAGTGGAATAGAGTTAATTACACAAGTACCATAGTTAACTGTGAGGTAAGAAAGTATGCTACAGAAATTCAGGTAGTTGAAGATTGATTTGAATGGAGTCAAATCATCATATGGAAGTGGTACTGGTACTGGATTATGAAAAATTTGGCATCGATGAGTGATGTGAAAGAATGAATGTTCAGCAATCTGGCATAGGTATGAAAGTTTAAGGAATATTGACAATGAAATGTCAAAAAAAGTGTTGAATGTTGCAGTAAAAAGCATGCAAACCATAAAATGTAGAAATAATTCAACTAGAATAATGTGCAGTGCTTCCCTCCATTGCATGTAATTTTCTCTAAAGTTATTTTTGCTCATGCGCCCAGTAAACTTTGATTTCAACTGAACTATTACTTTCAGATTGACAAGCCACAGCATTACGTAGGGGTCAACAGCATAGGCACCATACGCCACATCCTCAAAAGAATGATGTGAGAGCTTGCTGTCCAGTTTAGCTACACTGGGCTTGGGAAAACCGGCGGCGAGAAAAACAAGAATTCAGAGTGCATCCATTAAGCGTCCAAATCATTGGTGAGTAGACTTGGTGAGACGTCCACCCAAAATCAAGGAAATGGCTGTAACGTTTGTTGTATGAGATCTAGATTTATGAAAATTAGCATACGTATGTATTTTTGAAAGTAAATAGGGGTCGTCTCTATGAATTTTTCCCATTTTCGTCACAATTTTGGAGACAATGGGGGAAAGGGTAGGGGAAAGTGCATACTTTTCAAGAGACATCTTCTCAAAAATTACTTATCGTAGAGCAATGATTTAGGTTTAATTGGATGCGCAATAAGTTGCTGCATGACGAGTCGAGCATTATTTTGATTTTTATGCTATTTTCTGAATTACATAGGAAAAATTTATGTAAAGAATAACAGATTGTAAGATATTAATTAATTTTCATAAAATGACTGTAACGTTCTTTCTAAAGAATCTAGATCTATGAAAATTGACACACCTATGTATTTGTAGAAATAAATAGGGGTCGTGCATATAATTTTTTCCTTTTTTCGCCATAATTACGGAGATTATGGGGGAAAATGAGGGGGACATGGTTATTTTTCAAAATCTATTTTCTCAGAGAGTTTTTATTGTAGAGCAATGATTAAAGTATCATTAGATGCCCAAAAAGCTGCTCTATCTACTGACATACAATTTTTTTAGTTCATAGTAATTTTGGTTACAATAAAAAATCTACAGGAAAATGATGACTTTTTCAAAAAAGTTTACAATTTCATAATAATTAAGCTATTGCAAAATTCAAAATAATCCTTCCACTCGTCATGCAGCAGTTTTTTGCGCATCCAATGACACCTAAATCATTTCTTTAAGATGAGTGCTTTTTGAGAAAACGTCTCTTGAAAAGTTTGTACTTCCCTCCTTCCCCCCCTCCTACTCCCCTTTCCCCCATTGTCTCCAAAATTATGTCGAAAGTGGAGAAAAGTTATAGAGATTATCCCTATTTATTTTAAAAAATACTAATGTATGCCAATTTTCATGCATCTAAATTCCATAGAAATAACGTTACAGCCATTTCATTAATTCAGTCGAATTCAGCGTGGACGTCATTCTTAATATTTCATGCATTCATTCAATATTTAATGAAATGATCAATTCAACCTACTAAATTTAACTTATAATATTTTATTCAATCGCTGTTTCTTAGCTATTGTGATGCAATATACCGATGCTGATCTGTTACAAAAGTTATTAATCGTATGTGCTTAGCATGTTTGTGCACAGAGTTTGACAATTCATTTTTTCATGAAGTCTAATCTAGTTTTCAAGTTTCTGTTTCTTCATTTGATTGTTCATGTTTTTGAGTTCTACGCAGGTTTTCTTGTTAGTTAACAAGATTCTAATTTGAACCTAGCTGGCTGGAAACCCTCTCGTTTCTGCTAGACGTAAATGTTGTCTTTATGTTTCTCCTTCATATCACCCACTGACATCATGCAATGAAATGGTCGAATAATTTTAAATATGCTCTACAACTATTCCTCGATGTAAAATCCACCACAACATTGTTTTTAAGGTCTGTCATAAAAAAATGTATATTTTCATATTGAATTGAGTTCCCAGGTAGGTAATAGCCTATCGAGTTCATGAATCGGGTACGACATCACAAACTTGCAGCGTCATTCAAAGTGTTCACGCGTCGAGGAGGTCGCAATGTCGCTGCTGCCTCGAATTAGAATTAAAAAGTGTTCTTTTATTGGGTGCGAAAGTTATTCTAAAAACCCACCAGACTCACGATATTTCCTAAATTCACGTGTAAATTTTAAAGAATGGATTGCAGCGAGTTTAAATGTCCAGTTAAATGATCTAAGTAAGTCAAATTTCAAAATGACTGACTTCTGAAGAATCTTTCGCCATTCAAGACGCACTTACCATTAAAATGTGGTGTTGTGCCGTTGACTTATAATCACGGGCTTGCAGACCTTGAAGGTAAGAAGTTTAAAATGCATTTGACTTGAAAATATGGTTTCTGACTGATTTTTGCACTTGGCAATGCATTTCTTTATGAAATCTTTGAATCAAAATGCCGGTTCCATTGGAAAATGCTATTTACTCACCTAGAATTTAAAATACAGGGCAAAGAAAAATAAGTAAGGAAAAAGAATGTACTACAATTCAATATTGTTAGTGACATTTTGTTTTTTTTTAATTTTGTAGACTAATTTTTCATGAGCTTTTCATTCCAAAATGGGAACAAAATATGGTAGCAGAGTGCCATCAGCTTTCATAGTACAATGTAAATTTTGTCTGTTAATTTATAAGCAAGTAGGATGTGATGACGAATTATGATGGGTTCATGATAAAAACTTGCTTGGTAATGTAAAAAATTTTGTTTTCACTTTTAGATCCAGGTTAGCAAGGAGCAAACTGTAAACTAACAGGGCTCAGGATGAAAGCTAGTTTGGATTGCCACACTGTAAAACTTGTATTTAGTGTGCTGAATGTAGCTTAACAATAGTTTTTTTTGGTTGTGTAGTCTATCTCATTTGAAACTTTCAGATAAGTTAAAATGATTTCCTACTTTGCACCTAAAAGTTAAGTGTTTACAAGAAAGACGCAAAACCTTGTCTATGATTTTTCTACAGACAATACTAGTTTTGGTCAATTTATAATTGAATGGGCTCACAGAATGTGCCCTAGAATCACTAAAGGAACCCATTTAAGAACAATTTACTTGAATGACGTTTTGCTTGCTGATGCATAATTTTTGAGTTATTCAACTTTGAAGTTAAAAAAATATTGTATATGAAAGTGAAGAAACCAACAAACCTAAACTAACCTGAAATAACTTAACTTAGCCATACCAAGGTAGATGTTCTCCCGCTAAGAATCTGCGCGTGTTCCAACAATGCGGCGATTACGCTTTCAACTCTACAATGATATTCTTACCTGAATGTTATTAATGTTTTATCTAAAAAGTTACGCATTAGCAAGCTGAATGTTGTTCCTTTTAAACGTCTTTAAATGGGTTCTTTTATCAATTTTTGATAATAAAATTATTTAAATCTTTGAGTGCATTTAAGTACAAAATATCCTAATTTTTCATGGCCATTTTTTGCAATTGACCCAGAGCAAAGCTTCCCATTTATGGTATTCCAATTGCTATTATCAACATCAGATATAAGGTGCAAATTGATGTTGCTCATCATAATTTTATTAATGTGTGAGTGCATTGAAAATATATGAAACAACAAGCCCTGCTTAGAAAATCATGTCTAATGTCTGTCTCAATAATTATACAGAGTGTCTTGTAGGAAGTAAAGAAGGAAAATTTGATAAATAGTTAAAAAGAGAGTGAAAAATAGTAAATTTTGTCTTCAGGGTCACTTCACCTGTCAAGGTAGTAAAAATTATGATGTGAGATATTATACTGAAAATTGAAAGTAATGTACTTATGTATAAAGAGTATAAAGATTTTTAAAAATTTCTTCTCCAAAAATAAGAAATTAGCCGCAGTTTATGGGAAATATTCCTGTCAGAAGTGTCTACTCGTTTCCAGTTAGTTTATTTTTTTAATATGATGTACTGTTGCTCTCATAGTTGAAAGATGTTGAGATAAGGTCTTTGCTGAACATTTGTTAGTCTATTTAGGCTGGGATACATCAGGAATTTTGGTAACTTTTTTGCAATGATGCGTTGGTTGCTCCTTCTTGTATCAAGTATTTGAAGTTTAACTTACTAGGAACCTTTTAGTGTGGGAAATTCTTCCCACATACGCCTCCTGTGGCTTTTTATGTTGAGCCTGTAGTGTGGGCCGGTGGGATTTTTTTGTCGATTTGATCGGAGTTCGGGCGGTGTGTTCGAAGGTCCTAGGTTTTGAGTGTAGTATGTGCTGTTCGGCTCCTTCTCGTGCTACCACGTGAGATGGTTGTGTGGCCGCTGGTCTTGTGGACGGGCATCTCGCTTGTGATGGTTACTGGTGACGTAACTAGGCCGTGATCTGCCACTGACCCTCGCCCTTCTACACTCTTGCTGCTACTTTTACCTTTTAACTGGTTTTAAGTTTGTGAGAATGTGATTTCATTTCATTAAACTTTTGTTTGGGTTTCAAATTTTAATTACTCTTGAAGGTGTTTGGTCTTCTTAAATGAATTAATTGGGCTTCGGCCTATTGGTGTTAAACCGTAGTTGCGCTACGGCCTTCTGCATTTAACTTTAAAACTGAAACTTAAACTTGAACTTATATTTATGGGCTGCGACCTGAATTTAGGCGCTGCCATTGAAGATCTTTATGATCATAACCTAAATTAATTTTGAATTAAGCTGGTAAGGTTTCTAACCTTAAGAGGTGGGCTAACGCCTGCTCTGCGAACCTTCCAGCAGTAGTTTTCTTCTGGGCTGTGACTTTCACAAGTTGAATCATCTCCCTGCTGTTCTTTCTGTCCTTTGACCGAACATCTGCCTTAAACTGTTTCAGCTAAAATTTCCAATTACCTCTTAAAGTGGTTTTACGGCCCACCGAGTATGGCAATATCCATGGGTGAGTTTCGTGGTTAAATTTTGTTTATCATAGTGAAATCTTCTGTGCATTGGTCTGTTGGTTCTTAAACTTACCATCTTTCTTTTATTGTTTCCTTAGTATACAAGTTAAACTCAGCTCCGCTTCCGTCTGGGCTCCCGTCTGCTGGCTGTTCTTTGTGTGGTTTTTCGCCGAATCTACAGTGTCTGGTGCCTCCGATCAGGTTCTTCGTTGTTGTCAGGTTACGTCGTGCTGGAGTGCTACCTTAATTCTCTGCGGTCTATTATTGATGCATAAGCTCGTTAGTGTTCGTCATAATTTCACGTGATTAGGCTTTGTAATAATCGGGTTGTTGCTCGTTGCAGGTGTTCGTGGTTCTGTCGCAGGCTACTTGCTCCCTCCGGTTCCCGTGCAGGCTTCTTTAACGATTAACCGTGGACCTAAAAGAGATGTGCACCGTAAAGCGACCTAACCCTGTCAAGTCTCTCAGTGACGCAGCGTTGAACGACTGAGCACCTCCTATTCGGGGCGTCGAACCTTAATCAACTTAATCAACTTAATATACTTATCGAGATCTCTTGGAGACCTTGCAATAAATTGTTCTAAATTGAACGGTAAAATTGTTACACCGTCTTTTTATGGGAGTTTCCTACTCCATAAAATCTGAAGTGAATGGAAGTCTTAATTCATTCAATTTAAATTTGTTTCTGAACAATAGTTTTTTTTATCCTTTAATTGTAGTGTGCTAGAATTTCTTACATTAGAGCCTGTGT
Source organism: Platorchestia sp. MABIK (assembly GCA_014220935.1). Taxonomy (NCBI): domain Eukaryota; kingdom Metazoa; phylum Arthropoda; class Malacostraca; order Amphipoda; family Talitridae; genus Platorchestia; species Platorchestia sp. MABIK. The sequence continues at coordinate 145,789 of JACJUY010000937.1, forward strand.
TATTGAGTGTATTATTGACTCAGACCACTCATTATAGGCCAATTACTTACATTTGGACGACATTTAAAATGTAAAAATTTGGTAGTAATTTTTTGCTGTCGAAGGTATTGAAATATGATGAAAAAGCATGAAAATTTAAAAATGAAATATCAGTAAAACTCCTGTTATATGTATTTATATATATATAAATCTCTTTTCATCTGTGGTGTAGTATTGTTTTCTATGATATATATTCATTAGCATCCCCGTATTGATAGCTCATCATCGGTGAGTTTTGTTAGTTATTTTATTTCTATTAAGGAAATATTGCTCATACCCATTTCTGCACAGTAGCATCATTTGATTTCATGCAAAATTTGAGTGCTGCACATTTAACCCATATAAGCCCAAATTTTTTCGAACATTTTTTTATGATGATTAAGGTCATTTGGTTATATTGATCATTTCTATAAATATTTTTTATTGAAACATGTATCATATATTTAAATTTCTAGACTACTATATATAGTTTGTTGGGCTGTTATGGGATACAATGATACAAAATTTTAAAGAACTTATATTACATTTCATTTATATGTACAATCCTTTTTAATTTCACTATTTTGAGCCTAAATATAGTAAACAAAATTAAAGTAAACAAACATAGGCTATAGAATCTAGTGCAGACACCTGCTAAAACTAGTTTTGCATTTGATAAGGCATGAAGCACCGAACACATGATACAACTTTACATTTATAGCAACCCTGGGAAGGATGCGATTTGCAATTTTCAAGTGCACATTTCCAAGCTTGTTTCTTAAGAGGAACAATATAATGTCCAAAGTTGTCATATCAAACAACAGATATCACTTTGATAGAAGATCTAGGGTCAATACATGCCGCTCTTTGTTCTGACTGTCAAATGTAGGTACATGCAATTAAACGTTTGAATGCCAAGAAGAGCATATCTGGTGCTTCTCCTTTGTGCAAAACCCAACAATTTTGTATAGTGGCATCTTGCATCCAAGTGAATGTTGCCCACCACCACTTTTTTAGTTTAATTGAAACTCTGTATTTATTTATGTTCTGATCCATGCGGTCGGTGCCACCAATAAAATAATAGTACCGATTTTTTATTTGTGGCTGCTCTATGGAAATAGCTATCTTATCCCTTGCTGACCAACTTGACACTTTCTCAATTGGGAAGGTTGCATCAATATTTGCAGCTGTAATAACAACTGCAATATCCAACCAGCGCACAACTTGCTATCTTATTTCTCGAGTCGTAAGCTCTTGGTTCCTTTTTCTTTTATTTTTCAAATTTCAGAGTGCAGGTTTTTGGCAGTCTGTTGTTTCGGATTGAACCCATATTTCAATGAACTAAGTTGAGAGATTATAGGAAGACTGGTGAAATAATTGTCAAAAATAAAATTTAAATGCCTATTCTTCCGTCATTTTTGGTAAATTATTTATGAAATTCAACAAAACGTTTTCTCTCTTTCCATGGCATTTCTCTAATTCTTCTGATGGTTCAAATGAATTTCCTTGATATATTTCAAATGAGCACACATACCGTAGTTTTGAATTAAGACACCAATTCTTGAATCCAAACCACTGCTGACATCCAAGTCTGCCGAAATATTAAATAATTGATTCGTCTAAATTCAGGCATTGATTCGTTAGATTTGCATCAGAAAAATTCTTGTTCAAATGATCAATCGGCAGTCGCAATATAGCCAGCTTGTCATTTTTGTTCAATTCTTGATTATCAGAGAAATGAATGTGCCTTAGAATTTCCTCAAACCTATTCCGTGACATAGCATCTGCAACTAATGCTACATGCAAATCACTTCCCTCAGATCAATAATGTCAACGACTGGGCAACTGGTGGTATCCAGACAAAAGAAAAGAATCCCAAGTACTGTCCTCAAACTGCGTACTGAGATGTCAAATTGCTTACTCTTCTGACGTACTTACAATTTCATCTGATCACATATTAGTTCACATATGCCCTCAGAGAAGAAAAATTCAAATTTTTGAACCACTGTTTTCTCTTTCAAATTTTCTGTTGGAGTTGTATTAGTCTGGTCTTTCAACATCAATGGAAATTGTGAACAATTTTTCTTACTCTAGCTGTATGTGAAACTTTCTTTTTGACTTTAACGCTTCTTTTTTTGTGGAAGCTGTATATCATCTGGATCCTCATTTTCATCTTCATTGGCAAACACAACAGTAGCAGGAGCCTGCAATAGTCTTGAAATGAGGTTGTCAATGTCGCCACATGCATCTTCATCAGCAGAATCTTCATCTAAATCCCATTGGCTGGTGGAGGTTCAATGAAGATTCCAGCTTGATTTTCTTCACATTCCTTTAACATTTCCAACATCCTGTCCACGGTCAATGATCTGATAATGAACATTTTATATTAGTGAGTAAGAACGTTTTTTGCTATATTAAACTAAAATTAACATTGTAAACAAATGTAATATTGTTAATCACACAAATAAACCAATAAACGAATATTGAAACAGTTGTCACATCTGCCCAACATACTATATATATAGTAGTCCAGGGAAAAATTCATAAAAATTAAATTAAATAATAAATTTATTTCAATATAAACATTCAAAACATAAATATAAGCCATTAAGCATATTTTACTAAAATATCAAGAAGCTACCTCAACATTTAGCTTATGTAATAAATACCTCTATTTAGCTGACATCCTGCTAACGAGAGTGCCTCTGACTAAATGTGACATCAAAACCATGTATTGCACTCACTATTGCCAGTAAATGTTCAAACATGTCCATGCTTGTAATACCAACGCCGTGGTGTAGTAACTTGCCCTCAATTTCGCTTGTATTGAATTCAATTCACATTTTAAATTTACCTACTATATATAGTTGCATGGGCTGATATGGGTTAATGACTTTTTAAAGTACTCCATTAAGCTGTGTTTTAGGTGCAAATGGTGCAGCTGAAGCCATTGTTATAGACTCCTCCATACTTATTCGTGGTATCTATGTTTTCATAATTCAAATTGAACTGATTCAGTTTGGTGGATATAAACACTATAAAACATTTCTTTTTGCAAGTTGGCTCTTCAGACAAGCTAGTTGGGCTTGAATGTACAAATTAGGTAAAAAGAGTTGGCAACAAAATTCCTTGCTTAAATTTAAACCTGTGAGTGAGTTACTGGGCCTTCATTTTAATAGCCCATTGTATGTGTTTTTAGTTATCTAATTGAGTCTGATAAAACTTGTTCTTCATGGAGAATTGCATCACCTCTGATTGTAGTATAAATAAATCTAATACATTAATCCATTGAAACACAGATCATATTCATAAGCTAAAGATTAGGTCCATTGAACTTTCGTTTTCAAGTGTGGTAGGAGATTCCACAAAGTTCTTATGGGTCTAGGTTTTCTCTGCCGATGTAATTATTTTTCAACATTTAAATTTCAATTCTTCCTTAGCTTTGTTAGATTGTACTGAGCTCTTTTTAGGATTTTAGAAAACTCCTGAACAAATTGAGTGTTGTCATTTAGGGTCAACATTTTTTGACATTTTCAAATGTTTACGGCTATTAAAGATTTCACTACAGGGGGAAACTAAATTTTTAAATAAAAAAGTATTGCTAAGTACTGTTTCATTTGAATTTTTTTATCTTCCAGGACATGGAATTGACATGTAACCCAAACAAGCTGCCGATCACTCACTGCTATTGGACAATGATCCACCTACACTGGTTCCTATCCCTCCATCCCAACCAATTTCAGAAATAGGGATAACAAGTTCATCATCTTCTCAGCATCCTCCAACTCTTCATGTGATCAGTGGTTTAAGTCCTCAACCAGCCACCAACAGAGCCTATTCAAGTCATCAACCAGCCCCCAAAAGAGCCTATTCAAGTCCTCTATCAGCCACCAAAAGAGCCTGTTCAAGTCCTCCATCAGCCACCAAAAGAGCCTGTTCAAGTCCTCTATCAGCCACCAAAAGAGCCTGTTCAAGTCCTCTATCAGCCACCAAAAGAGCCTGTTCAAGTAGTCTATCAGCCACCAAAAGAACCTGTTCAAGTCCTCTATCAGCCACCAAGAGTTCCAGTCTTTTATCAGCTCCCAAGCAGGCTTTTTCAAGTCCCCAATCATCTAGCAAGCAAGCCTGTTTGACTCCTAAATGAGCCACCGCTTCAACTCATCGCTCATCTGCAAAAAAAGACTTACCAACTTTCCAATCATTCACTGAAGTAGCTAGTTTAATTCATTCTCTAGCTAAGATTCCTCAATGTGCAACTGAAATTCTCTCATTAATTTGTCAGCCAGAAACTTCAGTTCAGCAAATTCAGCACTCAAGTCCAAGTCTGTCTTGTCAGCGCGAATTATTTCCTTGTCTCATCAGGGTGGAAAGTGCGGCAAACTCGAAGGAACGCAAGTAAAGGCGCTTCTCTGGTAGGAAGAGGAGACCTGTTCAATACCCTAACTCAAAAATCTTATATAACGTAACTAAAAGAGAGCACATTCAAATTATAGAAGCGTTACACATCCATAAACTTTAAGCCTGTTCTCAACTAAAACACGAATGCCTTTTTTGCTCTAAAATATTTACTAAAACCGCAGCTTAGAAGTCTGAGGCAACTGAACGCCCGGTCATTTCGCTCCTATCGCTTGTCCATTGAACATTTTTTAGTGTACAATACTGGTACTGTACTTGATCTCGCGTATACATACTTTTATTGCACAAACTTTATGTCTAGTTATTTATAAAATATTTTTGTGCTGTGATTTCAACTTCCATACTAGCCTCATATAGCTCAAGAGTTAGATTTGCATTTTACCAATGTGACTGATCAATTTTCTGTATATTTTCAGCTTGATGATGATATTTGAACATCGAAACCTTGCGTTTTATAGACTTCATAGGTAGTACATTTTAACTATTGACAGTGTTCCAATAAAGAAATGTTGAGTGAATTTCTTCGCAATTTATCACGTGATAACCTTCAACTGTTTCGTAAAGTTGAGAAATTAGAAATGTTGAGAAATTACTCGTTTCTATCAAACGAATCTACACGTAACGATTTGTGTTATAAAATCATTTGATTGATATTTATTTTATTACATTCAGAGCAGATGTGCATAACTGGCAGCTCCTGGACCACTGTAAAAAAATCATTACTCTATAAATTACATAAAATTTTTTCATCACTCCCCTCTGGAGGATACAACTATGGTATCTATAGAAATTAGCGCTCCAAGGGGGATTATGTGAAGTACCGAGCTAAATGTTTGGTCGGCTCTCTTTTTGTTGGAATAGCATAGGTTTTTGTTTTGTTCAGGACCATCTTTTTTCGGTTCGTTGCTGCCCTTTTTCAAGCACCTACTACTTTCTTCTTCAACTATTTTAGTATTTCATCACCTTCTTTCTTCGCTTACTGTTTCTATGACCCTTGTCCATTGATTCCGCGTTCCCTTAACTACATACTAAATGATGCCTTCATCCTTCCTCTCTTTGAACATATTTGTCGTGGTAATGGGGGGCTAACAAATTTTCACATCATTATATTTATAACATTGCTGCGACTCTAGAGTCGCCAGGTTTGACTGTACAGTAAGTAGTCCAGCCAGTCTCACGGCAAGAAAGTAAAAACATGGTCAGCTGAGGCCATAGCTAATCTCAGCATAGTGTCCCACAATGATGATGGGGATAAGAAATGTATGGGACGGAGGGATTTGTGCGACATGCTGCTCTCTTGACACATGGTCAAAGTCAGAAATAACGAGTGTTATATTCCCATCTTCTTTTATATACTAAAGATTGCTGTTACAAATGGGTGTTGCCGTACCGAATATTGGTAGTTTAGTTTTATTTTTAGTCACGGATTGTAATGTTTCTGATTTTCTTGCCGAAGAGCTCTGCTTTGGTTTCATTGAATGAGCTGTTTTCTGATCTAACTCGAGCTGTATTAATTTCTTCCGAAAATCGTACGTCAGCGTAGAGAGTCTCGCCCCTCCGTCATAGAGGCGAACGTCCGTGTAGGTCGGGAGAAACCTTTCTCTCACGCACACTTTATTGAACAAAATGGTTGACAAGCACCTACATAATTTCTTTTCTATCTTTTCAGCCTTACGAAATAGTCCAATTTTTTCACGGGTTAGTTGATTCAGGAATGTTTCTAGCTTTTTTTGCACTAAAACAGCAATTCATTAAAATTTAAATGTCTGTCTAATTACGTTGCATTTTATAATTCGACAGACGTATAGATTTTAATGAACAGCTATGCATTAGTACAAAAATGCAAGGAGCATTCATGAATCATCTTGCACGTGAAGAAATTGGACTATTTCGCCAGGCTGAAAAGTTAGAAAACAAATTATGTAAGTGTGTGTCAGCCATTTTGTTCATTAATGTGTGTGTGAGAAAAGGGTTTCTCCCGACCTACACGGACGTTCGCCTCTATGGCGGAGGAGCGAGACTCTCTACGATGACGTACGATTTTCGGAAGGATAAGCTGTTTTGTCGTTGAGTATAATGGGCAGCAATTGATCCATGCGTTTTCTTCTTTCATTTGATAAAGACCGGTAAAGATTTACTTTAAAAGATCTTCATTGATTAGTGCAGTTTATTGCAGATTAGTGAAATTTTTCGCTCCTGGTCAGTGAAAATCTTTGGAGAAAATTGATGCCGATCTGCACTTGAAAACCGGACATAGACTGCACTAATTCTGCATTAAATCTGCACTGAGTGCAGATACTTCTTCGAAGATCTTCAATGATCTGTACAGAACGATTTCAATAAACTGCAATAATCTTCAAAGATCGGTGAAGCCATTTTTGATTGGGATATGAATCTGAAAAAATTGACGAGCTCACTAGGTTTTTGATTTTGTTTAAATGAACTTAACATAAATAATTTCGATCGGTCGTCGATAACCTCACCCAAAAATCTATTCAAAATTTACTTGTACTATTGAAAATTTTCTCAGGAAGTACATGTAGGACTTAGCACTCAATGCACTCGACAAAATCTGGTCTAGAAACTGAGAAGTCAAATTGAAATCCCGTTTATTTAGCATTTCGCGTGCTTTAAAGCAGAGAAACTTGATGCCCTCGGAATAGTTTACTGAACTTTATTTAGTTCCTGGTAGCATGCCCCAAATATCGTGTGAAATCGGTATTGAAGTTGAATACTTTTCAAACAAAATATTTTCGCCAAGACAGTATTTCTTCCTATACGACATTTGCGAAAGCATTTGTGCTGAAATGAATTCAGTTTATCATCACGATTCAGTAAGATGCCGAGGAGCTTAGGAAGGTAAATATTTTCGATATTTAAACTATTTTAATTTTCTTGTTTGGGAATCGATTTATATTTACTAATTTTTTGTTACCTTCTCTATGCCTTCACCTTGCGCATGAGGAAATATTTTACTTTGTGCGAGATTGACTGATGTTCAAATCGTGAAGCGGTAAGTTCGCTGGAGCAATTAGCTTTTTCAACGATTGTAGAAAATGGAAAAATCGTGAGTAAGAAATCAATGAGAAAACTTTTCCACTCAGTGAGTCGTCTTCTTAGGTTGATTAAAATGCCGAAAAAGAATTAAAATGCATTAATGGAGCGGCAAAGGAAGATACTTCTCATTTAATGCTTTATGTCGCCGACTTTGTTTCCCACACCTGAGAAACCAATCAATTTAAAACACTTTGTAATTTGAGCTCTAGCACAGATATACTAGAACTCTGAAATGTTAGTGAGTGTAGCAAATGTACGTTGTATAAATATTTAACTATAAATATTTAAATATTTAAAAAATTTTTAAAGAAATATTTTTAATATTTAAAATAGAATTGACTTAATTATTAAAACTTGATTAAATAATTCAGCATTGCACTCCATGATATATTTTTGGCAGAAAGATTAGGTTGATTTATTTATAATGCACTGTTGCATAAAATTACTTGTTAATTTTGTAACATTTGTTCATATTGGCATTAGTTTTTCTCGTTGATCACACGAGCAAATACTGTTATTCGAATCAGACAATTGACGCCCATGTGCTTTTAACGATGCAAGGAGAATTTTTTGACTGACTTCGCCGTCTTCAAAAGCGTTTTGGTTACACTCAGAAGGTAAAATTGGCCAGTGGGTTGAGTAGATACAGATTTTCTTTGCTGTGCGCTGGTCTGTATTTGAATAAGTCCATAGCGCGGTGACACTTGGACTGGATATCTTCAACCTGTCAACTAAGGTACATACGTAGAGTCATCCAAATTTTAAATAATATTTGCTATCACATATGTTTAAGGTTTTACGACCGTTTCTACTCAGTTAAAACTATCATCAAAATAAAACTTGGTATATATATAATGTGAGTGGCCGTACAAGGTCTTTAAATATTGCATCTTGGTTAGCACAATCTGCGTAAATGGAGGCATCAAAAGAATCTCCAAGTTATGAGGAGTTGACGTGAGGTTAAGAAAGATACAGATATGAAGAGACTAATGTGTATAGAAATAGATACAAGTTATAATGCGAAATGAGCGCGAAACTGCGATTGACCACTTCAGCAACCAAACAAGGTATGCAGTCTGTCCGTGATCACCAGTGTTTTAATATCTCTAGTGATTTACAATATCTGCAATTACCGTGTCTGAATTTTAAATTCTCTGTTTCTAATTGTAGATTTTTGCTGATGATGGGTCAAGGTTTAAAACGTTTGTTTTTAGTATTGACCACATACAATTTTAGACTCTGTGGACTTCTTTGGTTTTTACATTTAACTTTTTACTGATCGTGCTAACTATGCAAAATTTACCTTCTTTTTTGAAGCTAAACTATTATAAGTTTATTGATTTGGAGGGGAGTAAATCATAAAGAAATAGGAAATAACGATAATAATTTGTTTGCAGGTGGGAACACAATGTGAAACACTGCGAAAAACACCTCGGGCGTGCGAACCAACAGTAACACAAGAAGTGCCCCGAAGGGTACTGCAAGGAACACCATAGCAACTACTGAGCGTCCGAATAAGTATATTCAAAGATTCGGAGAACATTCAAGAGCCAAATTTTACAGATGTTATTGCTGTGTAGCCGATGACGAGGGAGAAATACGAAACAGTGTGAAATGGGTAATTAAAAATCAAGAGCAATCTTTCAGGAGGAACGACTGGGGCCTGGCAGAAGCAACGACGGAGCGAGAGATGACGAGGGAGACGGCTGGCAGAGGCAACGACAAGGGTGAGCGATGACGTTTAAAAAGGCGAGCAGGGGCAAAGTCGCAGCGAGTAATGACGAGAGGTAAGACGTTAGACAAGTTTGAAACTCATAATTATTTACATAGCGAAAGTAGTCTAGCAGAGGCAGCAACGGGGCGAGTGAAGCGTGAAGGAGTGCTTTGAAAGTTGAAGCAAAGCGAAATTATTTCCTTTTTCTGATGATGAATGAAAGGAAAAGTGGTATTTCAGAGGCTAAACAAGAAAAATGGGACCGAAAAGTGTCCAATTATTGCATTCAGTAAAAAAGCTGCTAGCATTAAGCGAGAATGGCAGCTTTTTCTTAATAGAGTGTGCTTGATGTTTAAATTACGATGTGGTAATCTAAATGTTATGTTACCATTTCCATTTTATGCTGTGCCCATGTCATGTGTCGATAGATTACTCTGGGACTTCATGTTAACTAATTGGTTATGCTTTGTTGAAATGTTTTTTCTTATTACTCACGAGTTTACTTTTAAATAAAGTAATTGAATCTTCCAGTTAGTCGTTTTGACTCTACGTTGACAACGCAAATGCAGAGTATGATGTGTTCTCTATTTCTTTATTCTTTTCATCTCTTACTTCTCTCATTTTGTGTACCTTCCCTCTCAAATTTTTCCCTTTCTTTCTCTTTCACTAATGAGTGTTCAAATCCCCTCTTCGTTGCCTGACACTCTCTTTACACTAGCAATGAGGGATGTTAAGGCGCCGTGACACGACTCAAGCAAGAGGTTGATTGCGTCATTTTCTTGTCTTCCATTCGAGAATGGCAAAAGAAGGAAAAAATGAAAGAATAAATTTGAAAAATATAGAGAAGGATTATGAATATACCCCAACCGACTTCTGCAACAAGTACGTCTGATGCCTGTTGAAAAGCATGCCTTATAGAAGCTGTGTGTACTATCAAAGAGCGAAGTTTTTCCAAGTGACACTAATGAGGACACGGTTTTCTTAATATGTTCATTTCATTCCAGTTTTTACTAGTGAAATCTGCTATAAATTTGCAAAAATTATGCAAATTCAGACAAAATGTAATTTATGAAACGAAAAATTTTTCTTCAGGTTTCGATAGAGATATTAGGAGATGCTTGTAACTTACTTCCAAAAACGATAAATCCATTTGCCAATGAAATGGAGTAGTCTTAGTGTTACGGACTGTGCTGAACGGTCCACCCTGCGCTTTCGTCGTGTGGATGGACAGAAATTTCTTCACTTGCTGCACGTAAGGTAGGCGGAAAAAGTCATATATCTCGCGCGACCAGTGGTCCAAGTTCAGGGACAGGTCCTCGTACCGCATCACTCTGTAACCAACGCCAAAGTTGGAAAATTATATTAGCCTCCTATATTGCTATAAAAACATAAATGTCGAAAAAATTTTTAAGAAGCAGAACTTATAAAAGCCTTCGTGATTTAAATGGAATTAAGGTAATTTTCCAAACCCTTCAAAGAGCATGTATAAATGACAGATAAACAGTTAAAAATGGTAAAATGTAATTTGGACATTTATCCAAAGAGCTAGTGTAAGATTTGACTGTGCAATATATTTTCAACCCCCCCCCCCCCAGACATTCACGCTGATTTGCAATTGACGTTTTTGAAAGTGAAATGAAAACCACTGGTTGCAGATAATATAGATGATAATTCTTGTGAAAATAGTCACAATTCTTGTGAAAATAGTCACAGTTATTGTGAAAATAGTCACAATTTATTAGCTCTAAATGACGAAAGCATAGATTTTGGGTTTAACATTTGAACAAAATTGAATTTCTATGTTTTCCGAGCTGTTATGCAAGCGTATTTTCCTTCGTAAAAGGTTACAAAATGTATTAAAATCCTATTGAAAGAAAATAAAATATTAACCTGGTGAACAGCATACATTTGATTGTTTAGATGACAATTTTTTATTAGTGTAATCGGCCTGTTTCTCAACTACCATCATGCAGCGGTCGTCTAAGAACAGGATGAGTCTTGGCACGACAGAAAGATCATTGTCACAAGTAGTTGTAAAAGCAACTCGGAAAATGTCTTTAGACATACATTGCTTTATATTTTGATATAAGTCAACTTTGATCACACTCCAAAAGTTTTCAATTCAGTTGATGTCGGGAGATGAGGGTGGCCACTCCACTACACGATCTTTTTTGAAGTTTTTCTGGGCAAAAAATTCCCTCGCTGGCGATGATGCAGGCGCAAGGACATTATCATGCACGAAAATACATTTTGACTTGATTGCATTACTCTGTCACCGGTACCATCTGAGGAATCTGGTCGTCAAAATATCGCTGTATAATGGAGGATTTATTTAACTCACTCAGGTATTCTAAATGACCACACAAGTTTCTCCGTGACAATTACTGACCAGAGTAAAACTTTTTCTCTACCCTGTTGTTGCCTGAGCCTCACAGGAACCGATTCATTACGAAGAATCCAATCTTTCGACCAACAGTGCAGTTCGTCTTGTGGAGCACGGCACTCGTCAGTGAAGATTACCGTGGAAAAGTCAACCTTCATGCACATTTGACCCATAGAACTCTTTTTTCCTCTTATTTCACTTTTAGTGTCCTAACCTTTGGTTTGGCAGTGTCTGTAAGGTAGTACAACGAGTCTAACGACAAGCTTCAGCGACGCCAGTTGTGTCGAAAATGATTAACTCTTGTTAAAAGGCAATTTCTTTAACCACTCTTGTAATTTTTGTCACATCTCTAGGAGATGTCTTACCTTCAATATTAATAATGTTTTTTCTAATTTTGCAAGTGAAATTAATATTTTTGGTGGCTTCTTGAGCTTTAGTGGTTCACGCTTCATCTCCGTAGCAATAAACGCTGGAAGGACCCGTTGAAAATATCGTTTGGTTATTGCATTTTTTTATTAACACTTAATGTGCATCCACTTTATCTATTGGCCAATCAATTTCTTTTTGTAAGACAGAAAGCATTTTAAAACTCACGCAAATCATTCTCATAATTCCTCTGGACTCCTACAAGTCATTTTTTTTATTAAAGGTAACGAAATAGAAAATCTGGATTCTTGTTAGTTTTAGATAACAGTTTGTACTCATTTTGACAAATTGTCTTACAATATCAGCATCTGAGACCAATTGTTTTCATTTCATCCCCAGAAAAAGTGATTGGCAGAAGGATCTTAGACAGAATGTAACCTCATGAAGGACATAAATATTACAACTCTTCAGTTAGGTCTAAAGGGCAACAGTGGAAAAAAGTGATGGAAAAGTTTTATTCTATAAAATAAAATTTCTACATAAATAAGACATGACATGGGAGTAGTAAACAGAAAAACACCAAAGTGAATATTCATAAACTGTTCATTTTTTATGTAACCTCTGCGGCTGGAAATTATCTCAGTAATTCGATTGTCTATTAAAAATGTTTCTTTGCAACCTTCAGTTGATTTGATCACCAGTTGCTGCATGTTCAGTTTCTTCCAGAGCTCTTTTGTAGTCAAACATTGCGCGTCATTTATACATATAAGCTCTCCTTTTGATCATAGACCAATAATTTTTAGGGTTCGAATCAGAACTGTTGAGAAGTCATGTTGATAGCAGGTTATATTTTAACGCTACTGTTTTTATCGTGAACTTCATGATGCAGGAAAACAATTTTTGTTCCTTGAAAGGCCTTACTCACTCTATCTAGTAAAAAATTTTCGTTAAGAAGTCGGAAGCGGGACTCCGGATTTATTGCCCCTTTCTGTCGCACTCAATATGGTACTACGATAATTATTCCTTGCATGTCCAAAACATCATTCCACCTCTTCGTCGATGGCTCAACTTTCTTTGTGGGTCACGCCCCTTAAAACACCCACCCTGCTGATTTTATTTCCGTTCGGTCTGTTCTAGGTGCATGACACTCACCAGTAAAGATTGCGCTTGTGAAACATACCTTTTAAGCTTTGTTGCCCAATCATTCTTATCACTATTTCTCGCGTCATTGTACTAACATAAGTTGCTTGTGAGAAGAAACCTTCATGTCTTTAAAATCGTTCACCAAGCGTTCCGATTCATTATTGTAATACTCGTATTTAGGGTCTGGAAAATATTTTCGTTTTCCAAGAGGATTTGCGGAGATTTCGTGTTCCAACGTACGGTTAAATCTTGTTGAAATTTTTCTAGACGATAATTTAGATGCCTTTTCTTCCATCTTTTACCCCCTTCTTCAAATGCTGTTCATACTTCATGGATCGCTGCACTAGTGCATTCATGCTTTTAGCATTCGAGTCATTTTAGCACGTTTATCATCTGTAATAGAACATTTTCGTCTATTTTAAAGTTATAACTGCAGAGTGAATTGTTTAGTTTTGCGCCAGATGAAACATACATACATTGCCATAACTAGCTTAGTAAGTTGAGAGACGCATTTCGTCAAAACGTCTCGAGCAGTACTGGCACTATCGAAAAAGGACCCAACGAAAACACACATAGCTCACTGGAGGAGAAACTGGTTTATCTTAAAACAGCAGAAACAAATTAACGCTCATATTAAACTTCAAATTTAGCAATGAGTTCCTCAATATGATTTCTATGGTCTCAAAAATACTATGATCGTAATGAATAACTGACTTGAAGTGATTTTAAAGGTATCAAAGGTTATTCAAAATTTAAAGGCGGAGAATAAAATTCTAAACATTTTTTTGATGTTTCGGGACAAATCCTATCATCAGCTGAAAAAAATTCACATGACATGAAATAAGTGGTAGTAGTAGTGGTCAATTGTTCAGTTACAGGCATTTACAAAAATTAGGCGGAAATGTACAGCGGGAAAGAACTACACATATCATTCAATGCTGGTCTACCCTTTAAAATTTGCAACGATTCTAAAATGCGTACATCAATGAAACCTGATCACTGCCCAATGATTGAAAAATTTTTGTTGGCGATTATTGAATTGCAGTTGTCTGCATGAATACGGATTGCAGAATGGATGGCTGTCCTCTGTAACCTTGATCCTGTACGGTAGCTGTCTCACATATGCTCTGCGATCCTTTGTCCTAGGGTACGATTTGTGCAACCGACGTACATGGATGCACACTGTGCACAACTATATTCATTAAAAATTGAGGATCGCATCGCAACGGGAAGTTTTTCCTTGAAACTGAAAAAAGATTTAATAAAACAATCATTCGCAAAAACAACGTACAATTAAATGTTGATGTTTTAAAGCAGAAAAGATTTCAGCTCTTCTGTAACGGATTGAGCCCCGAAATATGTGCAACTTGTTATTAGGGTCAGTGGTAGAGGAAAGACTATTTAACTATTTGGACAAAAACTGCTTCAATTGGGACTCAATTAAATTTATTAGATTGCTAAAGAAAATTCTTTAAGGGTTACAATTTCGATATGCATTTCCGTAAAATTGAATGAAATTATGAAGGCTCGGTTTAAAAGAGGCTTAATGCTATTCAATTTGAATTTAAAGGTACAAAAACTAAAAAAACTCAAACCTAGTCCATAGAACGTTGCTTTCTTATTAACGGATGTTAGAAATCCACCATTCACTTTACTAACCAAACAATCAAGGAAAGGAACTTCTCTCCATCCATCGTAAATTTGAGCAAACTGTGCTTAGAATTCAAATCATGAAGAAATTGAGATGCATGAAATTGTTCTTTGAAAAGTAAAAAAGTATCATCAAAGAACAGCTTATAAAACACAGGCTTAAAAGTAGCAGGTCAGCCATATAACCAGATTTTTTCATTAAAACACATGATGTTAGCAAAAGTAGGTCCTAATGGCAAACCCATTCCCAACCCCTCCAGCTGACGGAAAAGACGACCATCGAACAGAAAAAGATAATTTAGAACTGTCAGTTCTAAATCCGTATTCGCGCAGACAACTACAATTCAATAACCCCCAAGAAAATTTTTTCAATCATTGGGCAAGGGTTAGATTTCACTAACGTACTCATTTTGAATCTTTGCATATTTTAAAGGGTAAACCAGCATTGAATGATAGGTCTAGCTCTTTCCCGTTGTGCATTTCCATCTAATTATTGAAAGTGCCTGAACTGATCTCACTTATTTCATGTCGCGTGTATTTTTTTTCCAACTGATGATGGGATTTATCCCGAAACGTTCAAAGAGATATTTAGAATTTTATTCCTCAATTTTAAATTTTTAGTAAACTTGTGTTCTCGCCAAGAAAAGATGAGTATCAACGGTTGGAACGTCAGAACTACTGTCATGATCTCTACTGTCACGCTGGTGAATGTTGCTTGAAGTATATTTATGCCGTTTACATTTGCTTTCGAGCGAATTCTCTTCTCTTCTGCTTCATATATGCTCTCTTCTCTTTTGCCCTACACTCTTCTCCTCTTCCTCTTCTTTTCCTGTCATTTTATTTTCTCTTATTTTACCCAATCCTGTCGCATCATGTCCAATTCTATCCCACCCTACTCTCACTGTTCTATTCTATTCTGCTTTCTTTTTTACCCTAATTCTGTGTGATTTTATTATATTATTTGGTTTGTTGTTCCATACGTATAGAATGTGTGTAGAGCAAGATATTTGCAAAAGAAACTGTTATAGGGGTAGTGCTCGTTAGATTAAACAACAGCTTCACCTTTTTTAGAGGCAAAATTATTAAAAGGGATTAATTAATGAAAGAATGTCAACATTTTCGGAGAAGAACTCATTTGGAAAACTCGATCCTAGGAGTTAGTCAACAAGCTCGATCATAAACTGCTCCTTCATTGTAAGCTGTAGCATCCAGTGTAATAAGTTAAAATGACTATATGTTGGAACAATTTTGGAATTACTAAGACAAGAGGACCTAAACTGGAAGCATAAAATTTTAGTTTTGGAATTTTTAAACCTGCATAATACAATTTTTGTTCATTTACCGATTAACTGTACTCGCGGTTAAAATGTTCAGTGCTTCTACTTTGTAGATAGCATTCGATACTTCTATGTAAGTCTACAATGTTCATATATTTTATAAGTTCGCAAATTATATGAACCAACTTTAATTTCAGAGTTGTTTTTATCTACTGCTCTAAATTGTTAGAAAGAAATGAGAATGGATAAACTTTTCGAACAGCATTTTTTACCGTCAGTACCATTTAATTTTAACCCAACAAGTAATTACCTGACTCATCCTGGGAAAAGCTGGGAGAGTCTCTGTGCGGCGTGATAGTCGCTCACGAGGTCAGCACACAGCACAGCAGGATCCCCGCAGTTGGGGCTAGGAGAGCATCATTTTTGGTGTTTCCTCGACTGCATCGTCCCTCGGGGGTCTCGCAACAGTAGTAACACGCGCACATCTAGCCTTCAGTGAGAGAATTAAGCATGAGCAATTAATGGTTCAACGAAAAATTTTCCCCAAAGTTTAATCGACATGTTTGGAATTACTGACTGCTAATAGCAATAGCAATTACATACATTGCTATTGACTATTTTTTTGAAAGATTATCGCTTTCTCCTCGATGACGAGCGAAAAGGAAAGGACTGATTTGTGAGATTAGAGACTTAGCTCATAACTTCATAGCCATACGCCTCAACCTACGACTAGCGACAAGCCTTCGTACATGAAACGATCCTGGGGATTTATCAGGTCCGCTTAGATCGAACCTATTTAACGTGGGCTGCATTACAATTGCAGTCTCTCCGTTCACTTCCAAGAGAACACGTATCGGTGTCAGACTTCGTAACAAAATGGGGCTGCTGTGCTTGCATTTCTATTTATTCTGATTGTGACTTTGTTGAAATTTTTATAATTTTAGTTATTTCACAGCTCCTCTTTACATCATATGTCCTTGCTCAAGCTGCCTCTAGTAGTAATTGTTTTTACACCTGACGTTATTATTGAAGTCTTTTAAGAGCCCTCTCTAAGCAAGGAATTAGCCCTAAACCATCGAATAGGCAAAGTGATGTGAGGTGCAGTATTTATTTGCGCCTCTATTCCCGCTTGGGCTTAAATATCATTATTTGAAAACGAAAATCCCAATTATCTAAGCCTAGTTCATCTTAAAGCTTCGTCTAAAACAAACGCTCTTCCGCATCACTGTTGACTAGGGTCCATAGTTGAGGTGCATTGCAACATATTGTGTCAGCAAAATGCGCTGTGACCCACTTTCCCCCACTGTAAAACAGGGTTCGACGCTCTCAGCGCCGCATTTTGTCAGACTTTTCAGCACCAAGTCATTAAACGCCACCGCTCTCCCGCGTACTATTACCCTTTGGACCTCGTATTGGTGGCCAGTATGAGGATTTAGAAATCCACGGAAGATAATAAGAAAATAGCCGGAGCAACAAGACGATAAGAAGAGGATCTGTAGAGCAGTAAGAGAACTTCATAGCAACGCGAAGTCGAGGTGATAATTAAAATAACTCTCAACTATCCTGGAACAATTACAAATGTAAACAGAAACTATGTAGAAATCAAAATTGGGAATAAACTTCAGAAAAGTAACAAAAATCATGTACTACCTTTACGTAAAGCCTGTGATACACCTTGCATTACGTCAATGCTACTTGTCGCCGACGTGGTGTCGCAGAAACACCGCTGCTGACAGACGGGCTTCTGCACGAGCGCGCGGTGTCGCGGCAGTCAGTTGCCCACAAGCTTTGAGAGGAGGAGGATGTCAGACGATATTGTGCTGTGCGAAGAAGCTGCGCTCGGCTCATCGCGGAGCGCGTCAACGAGATGATACCATGTTCAATGTCTGCTTGTCTCACACTGACTCTGCCGTACCACAGCAGGGTTACCAGATAGCTACATGAATATTAGGCCAAATTTTACCACGACAAAGGCCAAATTTATCTAGAGGTAAACTAATATAGCAAGTAGATACCCTTAAAGTATCATAATTCTATTTGTCATTAAAATTTTGAAATAGAAAGAAAAAATAGACCTAACTTACACTATTTTTCAAGGAATAACAAATTATTTTGACTCTTCATCCTCAGCAGAAGTTAGAGAGGTAGAAGCAGCGCTAGAGAGCGAGGTCCTTGATTTTCGTTTGATATAAGATGCTCGATTTGAAATTAGCTTGCATTCTTGAGGCCACTTTGAAGACCTTACAACATAGAGAACTATTGCTGAGATGTACTCGGATTTGCACTTTCTCATATAGCTTTCTAGTTCGTAATCTAATGTTGGACTGCAAATGTTGGACCAAAACTGCATAGTGTCTTTTGGAATCATACCACCGTCAAAATTCCCTCCTGCTTCGAGTTTATGATACTAATTTTTCGGTACTGCGGTTCGCTGATGTTGATACAATCCTGAGCTGAATGCAACCTGTGCAAATCTGCAAACTCTCCTTTGATTACTTGATTTGATATTCGCAAGGAATTTAATAATATTCAGCAGGATGAAACTGATCCTGTCACAACTCTGCGTTCGACTGTCACGTTTCGGTTTTACGCCTTGTGTGCCACAAACACGGAAAATGACTAAAAAAAAACAGATAAATGCAAAATTTAAGAAAAAAGCCAAACTTAAAATCTCGAAGCCAAACGCCTGCAAAAAATGCAAAATTTGTGATATTTGGCCTTAAAATGGCCAATATCGCAACTCTGTGCCACAGGCCGTGCGCTGTCGGCCTGCAACAGCAATCGGGCTTGCTGGACTTTCTGTTCCTGATGCGGCATCATGTTGCCGAGCGGTCGGAGAGCTCTGGGCGACTCGTCAGTGCGGCATGAAGCACGCGAAGTTGCAAGGTGTGTCACAGGCTTAAGACGACTTGAAACCTGTTACGACCTACGACTGACTGCATTAGAAGAATGCAATTTTCTATGTGTTTGCAAGTTTATAGTTTTAATCAAAATGTACTCATTGCTTATGTTTATATTTTCGCTATTTTTTACTTACGTTACATTTTAACTTCGCTTGTATTTTCTAATTTTCATTAAGATTTTCTGTAAACTGTTACGCCTTCAGTTAAGTGAGAGTTAATTACCGTCAGAAAATCTCATATGCTGTTCTTGTGTTTCAAGCCGTGCCAAGCTTGCAAACCTTCATTTGTGTTCTCGTTTCCAAAATGGTGACTCTGATTTGAAAGTTTAAATTTAAATTTGAGTTTAAATGTTAAAGTAATTTGCATCCCGTACAATCAGGGCGCTGACGCCGAGATTTATAATGCGGGCAGAAATTTCTGGTAGCTCAGCAGAACACGTATCTGATTTGAGCTGGATAGCATTCAGGTCGACACCATTGGGTCTTTTCGGGGCCATGCTAATCAGAATGTTTTCGTTCCAATTTCAGAGCAAACAAAAGCGAAGACGGAGATGCCTTGCCGAGTCAGCAAAGCAAGGACGCGAGTGCCTTGCCGAGTCAGCAGAGCGAGTACGCGGGGCTTTGAGTTCGGCTCTGGGCCTTGACGAAGGTCAGCGCGCTTAGCATTTTCGGTCAAGGGCTGAGTATTGCCAACGGTAACAACAGCTAACATCCAGAAACCAAACCCTGACAATGGGTAACAAGGTCGCGAGCGTTAGTATTGATGCGCTAACGAATGCTCTGGCTCAACACCAAAGTCGAGTGTCCGAGGATTGGGTTAAAGCGAATGCGCAAGTGGATCTGCTCCCAGACCGGGTCGCGCTGGTGGCAAAAGCTAGGTGCAGCCCCCATTCTATGACGCTTACCTGTGATATCTGCCAGACACCGCCAGATCTGGCAAGCACCTGTGACGCATGCCAGATACCGCCATTCTACAGATATATGATTGCGACAAAGACAATTACAAGAGCAATGTATGATTGCGCAAATTGTAATATTGTAGTCTTTATCTAAAGAAAAATGCAATTTTTATTTAGATAAAGACTACAATATTACAATTTGCGCAATCATATATTGCTCTTGTAATTGTCTTTACGATATGTTGAGAGAATACTATTGGTATTTCATTCTATTGCGGAAATATAAGATAAAAGATTTTGAGCGACCGAACTCTAGTAACACCGAACTAACTAACTGGAGAGTCAGTAGCAAAAACAGACTATTCGAGACTGTTCGTTTGTGACCCAATATTTCGTTGTCATGCATTCGATCTCTTATTTCAAGTTGCCCTTCTCTTCACTATATAGGTGCTCTATCCACTATCTCTTTTAGATAATTTATATTTTTATTTCTCGAAACAAAGCCTAAAACCTTGCAGTGCTGCTAGTTGTCATGGCAGAGGTCTACAACGACTACCTCAAACTGCGCATTCTGAATTTTTCTGTAAAGAAAAACAACACGCAAAATTAGCTAATATCATTCCGAGACTGCTATCTAGTAGACTGAAAAAGCCGAAAAGTGAAAAAAAGCCACTATCTTATCACTTCAATTGAAGTGATAAGCTCAACAGAGATTTCCCTGATGGATCGACAGGTCGTGCATGCAAGCACCAAGTTGTATACGCCCAATACTGCACTTAACGCCTTTCACAGAACTTCTGCAACTGCTCACCACAGCGCAGATATCTTGCTGTTTTAGCATTCGGAGAAGAAAAGTGTCTGCGGATGACTTCTTTGAGGATTTCAAAACAACAGAAAGTAACTGTGACTGTATACCTACTCTTGGGAATGACCCACCTAAAGCTGCTAATATGGAGCAAGTAGTTTCCACCCAGGATCCTGTGCCTGTAGAAGTAGCAATATTGACTCTCCCCTGTAGGATACTTCTAATTAAGGAGACTTCATCTGAGAGGCATCTGATATTAGAACTGTTCAAAAATACTCTAGGTTTGCGAGATGGATGTGAGGTTAGAGAGGGATTGCAGTGTTTTAAGCTGAGTTTAAGAAAAATTAAAACTAAATCACAAATAACAACTTTTCTTCACACTGCAGGCAGTACAATTTTTAACACGTGATATCTTGACGGAAAATTGTGTGCCAACCGACAAGCGTGGTAAAGAGGAAGGCTGGAGTCTCACTAGGAAAGGCTGCACTATTGAAAAGCGGTGACATTTCCAACATTAGGAGATTTTGACTAGGCAGAAATATCAATAAAGATAAGGCTAATGGTGAAATTCTTTGAAAACCAGCAATAGCTAATGTGTTCTGTTTTCTTATTTTCCTTCTATATATATATATATATATATATATACATAAAACTAACCATTATCTACGTTCAGTTATCAGCCAGCAGGTAGCAATTATATTAACTGAATTATGTAATAACTATAAAACGACAGCATTCTCAACAATATTGTTTACTTTGCATGTCGACAACCTATTGTGACACAAAAAACCGTCTCGAACAGTATGTTTTTCATACTGACTCTCCAGTTAGTTCGTTTCAGTGTCACTGAAGTTCGATTGGTCAATGTGTATTATTTTATATTTCCGCAGTAGAATGAAATACAACTGGCATTCTCTCAACTTACAATAATTACAAGAGCTATATATGAATGTATAAATTGTAGTATTGTAGTCTTTTCATCTAGATAAACGGGTGGTTTCGAAAAATAATGGTCTGAAGAATGGCAGTTTCTGGCATGCATCGCAGGTGCAGAGGTGGTGGTGGTGGTGTGTGATGGTGGTGGTGATAAAATGGGTGCTGCTCCTAGCTTTTGACACGAGCGTGACCGGGTCTCAGACCTAGCCTTGATGATTTTAATAATAATCATGATAGGATTAGGAGTCATGATGCACGATACACGTCGTGAGTTAAACGTACTCACGGAATGGGAGCGGTCCGAAGACTTCGTTTTACGCCGTCAGTATTAGCGCCCTATGAACAATAAACAATGAGAGTGGGAGAACCGTAGGTGCTTTAAATGCGGTTGTGTTACCCAAGGTTGTGTTCCTCAAAGTATTGTGATGGGGGGAGTAAGAGTGTTTGTGAATGGGTCGAAACGGCCACGGCGGTCAAATCCAACGTTGGAAAGCTTGGCGGCTGAAGTTTAGTTTTAATTTACCTATATTAAGTGAGGTTCAACTATATAATATTTATCGATCTAATTATGCATTCATCTTTATTTTTGTGTTTTACGTGTTCAATTAGTTCTTTCAATAATGTAACCATGTTGGTGTAACCCTGGTGAAAACGAACGAGTTGAAATTTCAAAATAAGTTTGTTGAAATTCAAATGTCATCTCCTGCGTATGAGTGGAGGTAATATGGTTTTCGATGTGTTGCGTATTTATTTATTTAAATGTGTTAATTGTAAATTGATTTCTTTTTGTTTAATTAGGAAACTTTATTTCCTTTCATATGCGAACTAGTTCCGATGTAAAAATTGGTACGCGACGTGTAATTTATTTTTTTTGATGATGTTATTTTGCGAGTATTTCTTCATTTTCAACTGCATTATCATTCCGTTATATTCTTTTGTCGATGTCCCTATGCTGGTGTCATGTTCAGCGTAAGTTTGATTCTTAATGTTTTTATTTTTATATTTCGGTTTTGAATTTTTCGGTTGTGAATAGGCGTTTCCTTCGATAGGATGAATTGATGTCCGTGTTATTTTTGCGAGACGTAAAATTAAACATTATAATCTTTTTTGGACGTGTTCAATATTTCATGTTGTGTGTTTCTTTTTCTTTTTGAAATTATATAGCGTGTGTTGCGTAGTAATATAACATTAATTTTGAGTAAGAAGGGCATTTATCTTGTATTATGCTTGCGCTCTTTCTAAATTCTTTGGCTTGAATGCGTTATTTAACTATTCAGTACTTTTAGCTTTATTTAATTTTTTGCTTTCGAGTGGCGAATGTTATTCGTATTTGGGCATTAGCAGACTGTGTTGTTGCGGTAAATACGTTTTATTTGTATTGGTGGGATTTTAAAGATTGATCTTTATTTTGATGTTGTAAATCGAATTTTTTTTTCTGATATATTAATTTTGCGTTAATCTAGTTAGAGGGGGGAGGTATGTGTCAGCAAAATTCGCTGTGACCCACTTTACCCCACTATAAAATAGGGTGCGACGTTCTCAGCTCCGCATTTTGTCAGACTCTCCAGCACGAGTAGACTAGGGTCCATGGTTGAGTTGCATTGCAACATGTCAAGCACATGGGTGATTCAGGTGGTTTAAAAGTCGAAGTTGCGCTGACTTTAGTCAATCACATAAGCTTGATGAAATAAGGCCATGGTAAAAACAGAAGTTAATACGAAATTAGTAGAACAGCTTTGTCCGTGTGAATTAGGTCACACATTTCAATACATTTAAGATAAAAATTCAAATATTTTCGCTCCGGTACGCTTTCAGTCTTAGCGGATTTTTACATCACACATTGTGCTTGATCGATATTGCTTTGTCTGAGCTACAAAACCTAAAATCACACCAAATGAGACCTGAAATACCAGATCTAGTTTCACCATCACGAAATTACACGTAGCACCAATTGGACGTAATAGAGCATTTCAAGTTATTTTTACGAGTTCAGGTACTTCTTTTTGTTCCAAGAGAAAATTTTTTCGTTTTAAGCTGCTAGCAATGAGAAATTCAAGGATTTTAATTTACAGGTACTCACTGCTCTATGGTCTACGACCAAAGAAAAAAAGGAAACAACGCTAAGAACTGGAGGAGGTGACTGGCCAGCATTTCTTTCCGTAAAAGTTCTAATAAAAGCTATATAAGTCTGAGTCTGCGATAATTTCATCACGTCTATACATTCTAGAAGAATCGTCTTGCCAGGACGGACACCAAACATCGATACGACGCGGAGGTAACGATAGAAATTGCCAGGAACATCGACGTACGATTACATGTTGTATTTTCTTAATGTTGTTTTCTAAACGGGGATTTTAGTATAACTATGTTTATATAATTAATTATCCATGCATTTGAATTGTTAAGGAAGTAGTTCCTGTTCATATCCTAGAGCGCTAATATCAAAATGACTAATTAGCATCTCAGGAAGTAGCGTCGACCAAGAGGCGGTTGCCTTCAAGGGACGGCGTCAGTAGAGGACGCACGAGCATTCGAGAAACAAGGGGAACGTTGACTGCCTCGGTCCAGCTAGGACTGAGGGTATACCTCTTGCTATGAAGATAAATAACGAAACTTACTACGCCCAATTAAATATCAATCACATTCGCGCCATCATCAATATAAATAACCAACGCTAGCACACCTTCGTCATTAAAAAGTGACCAAATAGTGCCATCGAGCGTGGCCTCAACCTTCACCTGTCAGCCATGATGCTGAGACCGTGGACCGGATGCGAGAGATCAGCCAGTCAACATCTGCCCACAAACCAGATGAGTTTTCCCTCATATCGTAAACCTGTCTAGATGCTCCTTAGTCAAACTTCTAAGTATGTAGGATGCGTAATCTGTCATGGAATTGATAACATTCAAATAATTTCCCTTTTCATTTAAAAATGCCTTTTATTTACCCTTTTGTAGTGAGATGAGTAAGGAGAGGAAAGGAAATGATCGTTCGTAAGAAATGAATGTTAAAGTATGAAAATAATTGCCTCTAAACATGTTACCGAAGAATTTGAAAATACATCATTTAAAAATAATATTAATTATATTAAAATATCCCCTTTAAGGGTGGTGGCAGCTCCAATTATACTTTATCATGATTAATAATGAGTAGAAAATATAACAAATGTGGCGAATAGTAATGTCAACACAAATTCACTTCCACCAGGAATTATAAACGGCTAAATATAACCCGAACCGAACTTTGGAAATCATTTGTGAGGTAGCCCAGTAAAAAAATTTAGACCGGATAAGTAATTTTGAAAATCCTTTGGCAACCGCCACGGATTTCAACACATTTTTTTCAAAAATAAAGGCTCAAGTTTGTAGTGAGGTGTTTACCAATCTAATTGAGCCGTCAGTTGAAAATTCATGCCATACATGCCATCAGCCCTCACGGGCTGATGTCAGGTAGAGACCACGTCCTGTCGATTCCCGGAGTTAATAAATATCTTATACTCATCGAAAAACCCAAAGGCAGTTGAGCATGAAGGTATCAGCCTTCAATATATCAAAGACAGTTTCCCAGTCACAACACCATGGATTCGTCCGTTAATTATTACATCAATAGCAACCAACACGTTTCCAAACCAATGGAAACACTCCATTATTAGACCGTTGCATAAAAGTGGTGACTTGAATACGGCATCAAACAACAGGCTAATCAGTCTTTTACCTGTGATGTCCAAAATTTAGGAGAATGTGGTGACAAAACAACTGTCATTTCACCTGGACGAGTCAAATCTACTCCATCGAAATCAACATGCCTATAGAAGGAACACTAGCTCTCAACACGCTGTGGTCAATATCTCTGAAAAAATATACAGTGATATTGATGAAAAGAATGTAACACCCTTGCTGCTACTCGATCTCTCTTGAGCGTTCGATAGCGTCGAACATGTAGACTTCTACGAAAAATATTAAACTTAGGAGTAGAGACGCACTGCTTTGAAAGTTACTTGTGAAATCGTTTTCATGCAGTCCGTTTAGAAAACAAATTGTCCCCATTGATTCAAAACAATTTTGGTGTTCCCCAAGAATCCATTCATGGTCCGCTGCTGTTTTCTATTTTCATTATTGATTTCCCTCCGATGCCTTGTAACACACGGATCTCAATGTATGCCGATGATGTTCAAATTGCAATAACAAGTTCTGTATCGGAAATAACACAGACGCGAATTAAAGCCGAAACTATACCGACTAGCCTGAAATCATGGTACGACCAAAGGGTCTCAAATTAAATGCTAGTAAAATGCATTGCATTATTTTCAGATCCAAAGAGGCAATCAAAAAAACTTCAGATCTTACTCTTGCAGTAGGAACTGACGAAATTAATAAATGCCTTTCAGTTTAAATCCTTTCTTCCAATCATCACAAAGTCTACACAGATATGTTCAGAATCTGCTCCGCTGTTTGACAATATCTTCATGACAGACCCAACTGATTTTTTTACTGGAATAGTTACTTCTAACTCATCAGATCATTTTCCTATTTTTCTTATTAAAAAAATGGCTATCTCACTTGCACCAAGTCACGAGCTGAAACCTGCTCATATCATAAAGTAAACGAATCATATTTAGGGGAAATGCTCACCGTTCTAGAAGAATTAATGCCAACATTACACATCTCTCAACAAAACAATTATGCAACGAGCATTGATGAAGCAGTAGTAATGTTGACTGACGCTATAATGACCGCATACAATCAGTGTTGTCCAATTGTAACTCGTACAACTAGTCCTTCTTTGCGAAAGGCGAATATCTAGAGAAATACATAACAGATTCAGAAACTATGTGAAAAACCAGATAGGAACATCAAAAAAGAGCTACTTTACGCTCAAGTTAGCTCAATGTAAAGCTAACGTTAAAAAGACTTGGCGCCCTTAACACTTTTTTCATTATTGACACTTGCTATACTTGCTACAAACCGAATAACACTTGCTATAAACCGAATAACGCCGATGAAAAAAACTTGAACATATTTTTCAAGATATTGTAAAATACCATGAGAAGAATGCGATTGCTAATCTTTTTAACAATTTCTTCGTAAGGGTAGGGAAAACTATAGCTGATGGTATTCCAAGTGAACCTACTGATCATCTGGAAAACATGGATCATATTCGTGAACACAACTCTTTCTTCTTTACGCCTACCAACTCTTCCGGTGTAATTTCGTGCATAGACAACCTGAAATATAAATCGAGTTGGTTACAAACGTTCCAGACTAAAATACTTAAAGTTATTGCTGATATTGTAGCGCCGCTCATATCTAATATTATTTACCAGTCTCTCTTCTTAGGTACTTTCCCGAACTCCCTCAAAGTTGCTAGAGTAACCCCTATTTTTAAAAGTGGTGAAAAAATCTGTGTAAACAATTATATACCTATCTCTGTGCTACCAATTATTAGCAAAGTATTCTAGAAAATTGTGTAAAAAAAAATATACTCTTATTTTGAACCAAAATCATTTCTTTATGTTAAACAATTTGGTTTTCGCTCTTAAAAATCGACAACACAGGCCTTACTAAATCATTTACCATACCTTTATTCTAATATAGATGATGAAAAGCTTGTCTTCTCTGCATTTCTTGACTTTCGAAAAGCATTCTATTGTGTGGACAATAACATATTGCCCTCGAAACTACACTGTTATGGCATTCGAGGGGTTGCCCATGATTGGTTCAGATCATACCTAACAAATCGGAAGCAATACGTTGTCATTGACGATGCAAAATCGGACCCACAGACAATTAGCCATGGAGTTCATAAGGATCAGTCCTTGGGCCTCTCCTATTTCTGATTTTTATCAATTATATTATTGAATCTACATCATTTTTCAAATTCATACTTTTTGCCGATGACAGCACGCTTTCTGCGGTCCTTCCGAACCAAAATCCCGCTCTGATTGCGGAGAGTATAAATAATGAACTACATAAGGTTTCATTGTGGCTTAAAGCTGATAGAATAAGCCTTAAAATGAGAAAACAAAATAAATAACAATCTCATACAAGAAAAATATATCTCTCTCACGCATTAAAATAAGCGAAGGTGAAATCGAAGAAATCAACTCATGTAAGTTCCTGAGCATCATAATAGGTAAACATCTAACATTCAAAGAACATATTGTTCATATCAGTTTTACATACATATACCTGGCCTCTCCTCCCTATGGGAGGGTAGCCGACAGCAGGCCACAAACAACACCCTTAGTCACTAGGATGC